>JAJOOH010007303.1:0-63629 GCA_029582605.1 Solanum gracilifrons | reverse complement strand
GAAACTTTCAAAGAAGCATAGATTAGACATTATATACTAAACTTTATATTTTGATCACAACAAACTAAATGGGTACATAATATCTAAAATCTAATCACAAAGCCTAAACCTATTCCTAAGAGAAGAGACAAAATACTAATTATCAACTCAAATATATTCTTACACATGCACTGTAAAGAAGTATAATAACATAGCATATAAACAAATAATGGTATACACATGTATCCTCAGTAGATAAACAACTAATAGTTCTAAAAGGAAATTTGAAGACTAACTGTTAAATCTAATTTCACTAATATGAAATTAAAAAAAATAAAAAATAAAAAGAAAATAAAAATAAAATACCAGTAGCAAAGCTAATGACCATTCAGTCATACATCCTACCATACCTCTTGAGAGCAACACATGGATACTAAACAATTAAGAAGTCGAACACTTGGACAACAACAAGAATGAACATAAAAAAAAAAGAATAGGCAATTTGATTTCTAAAACTTAACCATGTGAAGGAAAAAAAAAGAAGGGGGGGCTTGACTTCAAATAAATCAACTAGTCGATTTCAAATAATTTAGAACAAACAGTGAAGGCTACTTAATTTATACAATTAATTTTCCGAGTGTCACAAGTATTTTATCATGCTTAAGGATAAAGAAAATCATATCATGAGAGTATTCAATGAGAAGCAGGGTAACTTAAACTCGCACAAAATCAGATCCCCAAAATTTAACACATCGAAACTTGGCAGAGAAAGGTCCTTGATAATGTTTCCAGAAAACATATAGTTAATTTAGAGACTTGGACAAATGTTTTTATAGATTATACAACTTCAAATGGAAGGACAAGGAAATTTCAACGCTTCATCACTTAGATTCACAACTCCAAATTACACGAAAACGACCATGAAGAGATTACAAAGTAAACAAGTTTAGGCGCTTAAAACTTACTCAAAACTGATCTACTTTAAGCTAAAGGAATAAAAGAAAACGTTAAGACATTCGAGAGAGACTTAAACTTTCAATCATGACCACAGTGAGGCAGCATACATTAATAGTGACTAAAGAAAACAACAGTAAGGCAAGAGCTGCAATGTACTAAACAAAAGAAGAAGGAAACATTCACCTTTAAGGTGCTAAAGAGTAAATAAACTATTACAAAAATAAGCAACACACATAAATGATAAAATGAAAGAGACAGAGCTAAAAATTATTCAAGAAAAGAAAGAAAATTACCTGGTTTTGGGCACCGAACCGGAACGATGAGTTTGACAGAGACGATTCCACCACCTCTTTCAACTCGAATGACCACAAAAGCCACAAAATTTTAAACTATTGAGCCGAGAATTCCCAAACCTTTTAGGGGTACTCTCAAGTCTCAAAAATCTCCCCTTTGAACAGTGAGCAAAAAAGGGTATTTATAAGGCAGCTTCTAGGTCGAAATTGAGGGGGAAAACGATGTGGGAAAATCCCAAATTCAAAAATCTTAAAGGATAAGGCTAGGTGAGCTGGAGGGTGTACGAATTCGTACTATTTTGAATGAAATTAGAAAAGGAAAAATAAAAATAAAATAAAATGGAAGGACACCGTTGAGGAACAATCCAAGAAGTTTCGCGTGTTCGGTCTCGTGCCAGGCACGCCCTTGCTGTATGAATTCATATGAGGATTTGAAGAAATGGGGTCGTTTTGATGATGGGTTGGAGGTTGTTCTTCGTTGAAGAAGAAGAGTGGGAAGAAGGGGCGCGTCAAGCTTCACTGTTGCGTTCCTTTGGGATAAAAAAAAATAAAGAGTGGTCATGTGGGTTAGCAATTTAGGACAATAAGGAAATAATTAAGGGTGTGGGTTAGTTTATTGAAAAATTAGGCTTAAAATTGGACTCAAATAAATGTATTTCATCAAGAAACTGAATGCGAAGATGCGGTTCGATGCAAATTAAAGTTAGTTAATCGAGCTTCTTAATTTAACAAGATAAAAATAATTATTTTGAAATAAAAGATCAATACGTTGATTAAGTCTATTATTTAGAAAAAATAAGAGTATACTTGAATAAAACATATTTTTGTCATAACGATTTTCCTAATCTTTAATAAGTAGTAAATATATAAATCTAAATATTTATACTCATATATAGAGATATGTAAAAAATTGACTTGAAGATGATTATCAAAGTATTTTTTTATTTTTAAAAATAATTATTTCAAATTGTTTGAAATTGAAGAAGCTTGAAAATTAATTAAAATTGTGGAGGGCTAAAATTGGATGTCAACAGTACATATTACATTCTTTTACACGAATGATTATTCTATTAATTTCTCAAATGATGAAATTTCTTGAACCAACAACAACATATCCAGTAAAATGTCATGAATCCAATCCATCAATATTATCTGGGGGAAAAATGTATCAAATAGCAAACTATTAATTCCAATTAAATGCTATAATGACAGTTTCATTTAATTATAATCCGTAGCAAACACTTGTCATTCGCCTCTCTCCCCAGAAATCTCGCTTGCCACTCTCCCTGATCTCGCTCACCACTCTCCCTCGCCTCTCTCACTTTTATACAAACACAAATGTATAAATTGTGTTTGTGTTTGTATAATGCGAGAGAAAATTGTATATACAAATACATATATTTTCGTCCTATACACTTATAATTATACAAATACAGATCTTCCCCTACCAGTTATCTTTTGCATTTCTCTCTTTCTCGCTTCATACAAATACAAAGTATGCATTGTATAATTTGTATTTGTATAAAGCGAGAGAGATTTGATATACAAATGTTCTCGATTCAATTATATACAAATTCAAATTTTATGCAAATATACAGATACAATCATTGATACATATACATAGTAATTACATATATACAATTATCTAACCGATATACATATATAATCGTTGCGCTTTTACAAACGAATGTCTGCCTGCGATTTATATAAATCTGATGCTCATAGCAAACATAAAATTTGATATAGAACACAATTATACAAACTATAACTATAACATACAAATATAATTTTTACGTTTGCTAAATCTAAAATTTACTCGGTTATGTTGCCTAGCCCATATATAACAATAACAAGCCCATAGAAGCTCTCTAGAAGCTTCCACACATATATATGTCCAATTCTGTCTGTGTTGTCATTCGTAAACCTTCACTTCCCAATCCTCTGTGTGTCTGGAGAGAAGAAGGCGATAATCACAAAGCTGTAAGTCTATTTTCTTCATCTGAAATCATATAAATGTTCATAAATTCTTGATCAAAGAATGATTTTTGGAAAAAAAAATTCAATTTTTGGTTTTGTTGGTGTTGTGTTTTCCCCTTTTTGCAGGTTCATTTTAATGTTTTAGTGAAAATTGAAATTCCCAAATGAGTTCTAAGGAGAAGTATATAAGGAACAATCGAAGATTAAGATCGGCTAGAATCGATCATGATTTTAATACCCAAATCAGTAGTAAAAGTAATTCTTTAGATTTTTCTGGAATTTCTGAATCTGGGGTTCGTCAATTGAATCCTGAGAGTGAAATAGCTCAACAGTCAACCCCGATTAATGTCGGGTCGGATGGGGATTCGGGTTCGGGTTCGGGGATTGATGAGAGTGGGTTGAATTGCTGTACTGAGGATCAATTGGAAGATATCTTGTTGCAAAATTTGGAGGTTTTGTATAGTGAGGCTGTTACTAAGCTTATGGATTTGGGTTATGATGAGGAAGTTGCTATGAGAGCTATATTGAAAAATGGTCATTGTTATGGTGGGATGGATGTTCTGACGAATATTTTACATAACTCGTTGTCGTATTTGAATAATGGGTATGTAAATAGCGGGAGTTCTTCGAGTGGGGATGAATCAGATCAACCTTTTGCTGATTTAAGACAGTTAGAGGAGTATTCGTTAGCGGGTATGATTTGCTTGTTGCAACAAATGAAACCACATTTAAGTAAAGTGGATGCAATGTGGTGCTTGTTGGTTAGTGATCTTCATGTGGGTAGGGCGAGTGTGATGGAAATTCCTGATGGGAGTGGTCGTATTAATGGGTCGGTGGGTGGTGGTAGTAGTAGTAGTACTAATGTGGAGGGTGTTGCTACTGGTCCTATTGGGGTTGTGCCCGCGATGTGTAGGTTTCATGGGGGCTGGGGTTTTGGGAATAGCACTGGTAATGCGTATCCGTTAAATAAGTCTTTTGCAATTACCTCTGATTCTAGTTCACAGAAAGATATTGATTGTCCTAAGAGGTTTAACCTTACTCCGTCGATGAAAACCTTGCTAAAGAGGAATGTAGCTGCATTTACGGCTGGATTTAGGTCAAACCCTAAGTATATGCAGCGCCAGTCCCGGGTTTCCTCTAGTTCCCTGGCTGATGGTGATCAATCAAGTGGGCTTGCTCAGTCGGGTGGCTCACAAACTTCGAAAAACCAAGATGTTGTTAACTGTGTGGTAGGTAAATTTCAAGATTTGAATCTTGATGAAAATACACAGCAACAGGGCAAGGGCAATGAAGATCTGGACCAGAAAGATGAGATGCTTCTAAGTTTGCTCGATCAGATAAAGGATCTTGAGAAACAGGTCAAGGAAAGGAAAGATTGGGCGCACCAAAAAGCTATGCAAGCTGCTAGGAAGCTTAGCCATGACTTGACAGAGCTGAAAATGTTGAGGATGGAGAAGGAGGATATCCAGAGAATGAAGAAAGGTAAACCGGCAATAGAAGATGCTACCATGAAGAAATTATCAGAGATGGAGACTAGTTTAAGAACAGCAAGTGCGAATGTTGATCGGTCAAACATGTTTGTGAAAACACTTCAGGAGGAGAACGCAGAAATGAAGGCGGAGCTGGAGGCCTCGAAGCTAAGCGCTTCAGAATCTGCGAAAAAATGCACGGAAGCTGCAAAAAGGGAGAAAAAGTGCTTGAAGAAGCTTGGTGTTTGGGACAAACAGAAAAAGAAGCTTCAGGAGGAAATTGCAGCAGAGAAACAAAAAATTTCAGACTTGCAAAACCAGCTGGCTCAGTCAGAGGTAGCTATAAAGGATGCTGAGGTGTGATCTTTCTTCTCTTTTTCTCCTTGATGCGTACTTGTTATTGTTAATGTTGCTGTGGAAATGCTAACAACATTATACATCACTGTCTGAGAACCGGTTTAAGATTTTTGTGTCCTCATATTACGTGGCATAGCTTTGGTGCTTCATAAAGGCTCGTCATTATTGGAAGCATTTTCATTCTAGCCTCAGATATTTGCCTTTTTTTTTTCTTTCCGTATCATGAGTTATTCAGAGTCGCTAGCAAAATCTTTTAGGGAAGATGTATCATGTACTAAGTTTTATCTTTGATCATATGTTGCTTCTCTCCCTATATGACCTTTGCAAACCATAGCCATCCCTAAGTCCGACTAATTGTGTTCTTACAAAAAGAAAAAGATGTTAAATTATGTGAGGAATAGGATCCTACCAGCTCATGTCATCAATAATTCCAAACTTAAGCATACTTGGATGAGGTTAGTACTAGGATGAGTGGCCCGCTGGGAAGTCTTTGTGTTGTATCTTTGACCGACTCAACTAGTTGAGTGAGAGTCACCCGAACTCCGAAGCTAAGTATACTTGACAAGATTACCGCTAGAATTGGTGATCTCCTGTTCAGTCATGTTGTTGTATTCCTCGCAGACTCCAACTAGTTGGAGAATATTGTAAACTATTTAGACATTTAATTATAATAAAGCTGTTCAATGAGTTGATGAACCAATTTTGCAGGTCATCAGAAACCCTATGTTTTTCTTCCTTTTTTCCCACTGTAAATTGTAAGCTATATCTATTTATCACATTGAAACTGGAGGTTGTAAATATGGTGTTTTATGTCAGAAGCTGCAAATTTTTGGACTAAGTAAGAAGCGGGGAGATGCAGCATACGCCCCTATACTTTTAAGATTTGGACACGTCTCTCTACCTTCACAAGGTAGGGGTAGGACACTTGCATACACACCAGTCACTACCCTCCCAGACCCCACTTGCGGGACACACCGGGTATGTTGTTGACATGCCCTCCTTTCCCAAAGACATGCCTGGGAGATACGCAACTGTATTTCTCAAAATTGTGACCCTTTCAGGTTTCACTTGAGTAGTTCGAAAATGCAGTTTAAACTTCATAAACCTTTTCTTTCGATATGATGAGGCAACTCATCTTGCCTCATCTTAAAAGAAGTACCTAAATTTGCACCATTTGTGCCTTCTATCAGCCAATAGACATGTTCCAGTTTCTTTCAATGCAAACAACAGTCGAACTCAGTTTTGTTTTGGAATAGTGGATATCTTTTTTTCTTTTCGAAAGCCTCGTCCATTCATTCATGTTCAAGAACATTCAAAAGCATAGTTGTTCACTCTTATCTGAAAAGGGGAAAAAGGTTGAAAAGAAATGTACGTCAATTCATGTTCATCTTTTTCATGAATTCTTGGCTAATTTTTGTTCTTTTCTTCTTTTCTTTTCTTTCCTGATAAGTTGTCTAAAAAATGGATGATCATTACAAAATTTTAATTTGTTTCCTTAAGATTTTATGAAACCTTACATGAGATTTGTAACACATTTTTTAGTAGAAAAATGTGTCCTACATGTTGTGTTATGCTATAGGATTACTTGATCCTGTTGCATTATTTCGTTCAACATGTGTTTTACTGGGAAAAAAAAGAAGGTATTTGTGAACAATAGCAAGTCTCTTTGGCAGATCCCCACAAAGCGTAATTCAATGCGCCTAGGGTTATCGATGTATCTTTTTATTTCCTACTCTAGTCTATCCTTTCCTGGAGGTTACATAATTTGAACTGCAATAGTTCCTGCGCTGAAATGAACACCACATGATGAACTTGTCAATACATAATGTTGCTAATTTTTGACAGGTCAATTGGAGGCAGGAACAGAAGGCTAGGCAGCAAGCATCAGCACTAGTGGACGAAGAGCGACGTTTCAAAGAAGCAGCCGAGGCTAACAACAAAAGGAAGCTTGAGGAATTGCGCTCGAAGGCAGAAATAGACTTCCAGCGGCACAAGGATGACTTGCAAAGGCTTGAACAGGATCTTTCTCGGCTTAGAGCATCTACTGAGCTGCAGAATCAGTCTGCTAATGTAGTAACAGGTTCTAACGCGGAACAGCACCCCCATGGAGATATTGCAAGGATGTTACATGAGTTAGCTAATTCCGAGGAGAATTCTCCTGTGAAGGATGACTCTAGGGAGTGTATCATGTGCATGAAGCATGAAGTTTCAGTTGTTTTCCTACCTTGTGCTCATCAAGTTCTGTGTTCCAACTGCAACGACAACTTTGGAAAGAAGGGAAGAGTTGCTAAATGTCCATGCTGCAGGGCTCCAATTGAACGGAGGATCCGTGTCTTTGGTGCAACATCCTAGGCCTTCATCCCAGCTTTTATCATGGCATGCTCGTAAGCAACGGTCTTAGACCTTCATCCCAGCTTTTATCATAGCATGCTCGAAAACCATCGTTTAGACTATAAAACAATGTTTTATTTCCTGCATTATCTTAAAACTTATGCTCGTAGAAGACTATACTATCTTCAAATTTATGCTCATAGAACATATACTAAGCAAGCAGCAGCTTACTGTGTTGTTATACAGGCATTTCTGAAAATGTTTTTCCTATCGTAGATGGGGCAAGCAAAAAAATATTCTCTTTGATATGTTGCAGGTTCTTATCTTGAAATGTTTTCTTTTTTAACCGTTAGGGTATGTTCGTAGTTTTTTTTAGAAAAATAAGTGATTTTTTTATTTATTTTCTTGTGTTTGGTACGTAAGCTAAAAATATTGTCTTTGAAATGTGGCCATTCTGATTTTGAAAAATGTTTCTCTTTTAACTTTAGGGTTGAGATGTTTCCTTTTTAACCTTTAGGGTGTGTTTGGTTCGATGAAAAATGTTTTTTACTTATTTCTTGTGTTCAGTACACAAACAAAAAATATTTTCTTTGAAATGTAGTCGTTCTTATTTTGAAAGATGTTATTCATAAAAATGGTTTTTTAGAAAAATAAGTGAGTTTTTCACTTGTTTACTTCAGTCCAATGTGCTAGCAAAAAATATCATTTTTGAAATGTAGTCATTTTTATCTTCGAATGTTACTTTTTTTAACCTTTAAGGTGTATTTGTACGATGGAAACGTTTTCTTAGAAAATATTATTTTAGAAAAACAGGTGAGTTTCTTAGTTATTTAATTATGTTCGGTAACAAAAATATTCTCTTAGCAGTTCTTATCTTGGAATGTTTCCTTTTTAACCTTTAGGGTGTGTTATTTGTGTGATGAAAAATATTTTTTTTCAAAAAAAAATCTCTTTCAAATGTAGCAGTTTTTATCTTGAAATGTTTCTTTTTTATCCTTTAGGTGTTTTGTGATAAAAATGTTCCTTTTAAAAAAAAAAACAAAAAAACTTAGGGTGTGTTCAATATGATGTGAAAATGTTTTCTTAGAATTTTTTTTTTAGGAAAATAAATATTTTTTTACTTTTTTTTTGTGTTTGGTACGTAAGCAAAATACTACCTAAATTTTTTTATACATAATCTAGACAAACACAATAGAAGGTAGAGTTGTACGGTGGTGGGGATAGGAGATATGAGGTGGGAGTGGGGTGGGGTGAAGATGAGGTGTCATAAAGGGTGGGGAGGACATAATAGGAAAATCATTTTTCTCATTTTGAATGAGCTTATTTTATGAAAGAAAATATTATTCAAAATATTTGACTAATCAAACATGAGAAAATCGAAATATTTTCTTTCATACCGAACACACCCTCTGATCTTAAGGAAAACCATGATTGCTGTTTTTTACCTATCAAATTATGATTTTGGGACTAGTAGTATTGGTGAAAGTACAACTATCTACAGCGTAATGCCTCCTTCCCCGAGCTTTGGTTTAGTAGTAAGAGCGTAATGCCTCCTTCCCCGAACTTTGATTTAGTAGTAAAAACATAGTGTGTGGTGTGCGTGTCACGAATTTAAATCTTATTATGGATCAATGTCCGTGAGTGTTAATTACTCACTCTTTCTAACTTATTTGATACGCTTTTCGTTTTAGTCCGTATGAAAAGATTGATAGTACTTTAACTTTCTCTTTTCACCCCAATGAAATGGTCAATATAACTACACATATTAGTGACTCGTTTTAGGTCACAAATATCAGAAGTTTTATTCTTTCTTTCTTTAATTCGCGATCACTCAAAGTGCACATCACATAAATTGAAATCGATGAGTATCATGTCCCGATTATAATGTGACACGTGTCGCAAATGAGTGATCGACACATGGTACAATTTGGACGGATGGTTTATAAGAGAGGGAAAGTTGAGGTGCACGAGAAAGAATCAAAAGTCAAGTGTTTATAAATTATAACAACCCAGCTGTTTTGAGAACAACATCACACATGATACCTTTTTTCTCTAACTCGATGTTTGATATTTGCACTAAAGTTTTGATTTTTTGGATTTGTATTGAGTAAAACTCATAAAAAAGGGAAGCGATTCCTAATAATATTATATCATACTCAAAGCTTGAACTTGAATCCTTTAAATTGAAGTAAAGAAATAATCATATTCATTCCACCACAATCTTTGTTATAAGTACATACGGTTATTAATTATAACCCTAATGAAACATACATAATAATCTTTACTATGAGTGAGTTTAACAAACACTTTTTTATTCATTTAGCTTGGGATATTTATATTGGAGGTCTGACTAATTAAGATTTAAGTCATTTAAAACCTATTAAAATAAAGAAAAAAAATGCTCCCCATCAAGATTTTTTTTTTTTTTATATATATATATATATATATTCGGAACTCAAACTTGATCTCAAATCTTATTCATCCCACCCTTTTAAGAAAAAGTAAAAATTTCCCACACTATTTTTCCATTAGTAGCTAATTAGTTAAAATCAACTACTTTTTCACCCTTCACAGCTTATAACCCGTGATATCTAACTGGAATAATTTGAAAGGGTATACACAATAATTCAGCGAAGAGTTTATGTTTTGTGTATTAATAATTAATATAAATATTTTTTATATTTATATAACTAGATATCATAAATGTTATTGACAATAATAGACCGAGTAATAATACGTTATAATGGGTTAAATTATAGAGAACATATTATGGCGAGAGGTGGCTCTTTCACGCTTATGAGCATTGATGTCCTCCCATAGATGAATTTTTTAAAACATTTTTAGTGTATGTTATTTTAATTATTTTGTGAAATCAAGTAGTATAAAATTTCTGTCTAATAACGTTGAAATTAGTCTTTATTATGTATTCTTTGGTGTCTATTTAAAAAAAATTTCCTCTTATAAAGTATTATACATGTCTAGTAAATCATTATAATTCCATTCGTGAACATTCTACAAAAACCATAATTGTTAAACAAGCAAAATGTCTTAATTATATAAAAAAAAATTGTAAAAAATCTATGTAAATTTGCTCGTTGGAAATTCATCTTGACTCGAAATGAGAGCATGTTTAAAAAAGAATCTTAGTAGATCTAACTAACCTAGTAAATTATTGTACAAATCACGACAACTGCAATATCCAACATATAATATACGTAGATCTTATTCTTACATCGTGTGTGAAGGTAAGATAATCACTTCCTTTCACCTAAATATTTTTCCACGTAAGTTAATTTTATTTTCTTCTCTATTTTGACTTTATTTTGTCCATATATTAAAAAGCTAGTGAACATATTTAATATCTCAAACTAGCTTTATTAGGAAACATGTGAACATACCAAACATCACACCTCTCTTTTTTTAAATGTAAAAATTTAAAGCAATGAAATCCCTCCTCTATAAATCCCAATAATTTTCAAGAAACAATAACCTCTCAATTATACATATTTTTGCATGGCCTAACCATTTTATAACTCAAAAAAAAAAAAAGTACAAAAATACCCAATATGGTAGTGGAAATGGAGGTGAATAATGGAGAAAATACTACTAATAATTGGGTACCAATTATGAAGAAATTACACATGAATGTTATTGGTGAAAAAATGAAAAAATTTCCAAAATTAACATGTAGAACAATTTGGAGAGTTGGTAAAGAAGATCCAAGAAGGGTAATTCACTCACTAAAAGTTGGAATTTCATTAACATTGGTTTCATTGTTGTATTTGATGGATCCATTGTTCAAAGGATTTGGAAGTAATGCTATTTGGGCTGTCATGACTGTGGTTGTTGTTCTCGAATTCACCGCAGGTAATAACAATGTTTTTTTTATACTATCAATATAGTTTAACGTGTTATCACTAAATTTTTATCAACATATGTCTTTTCAATAAATTTACTTGTAATCACGTTACACGTAACTTGATTATACAAGTATATATAGGGGTGTACATGACCGGGTTGATTCGGATTTTTCAATTATCAAACCAAACCATTTGTATCGGATTTTTAAATCTATAAACCAAACCAATAAAACTCGGGTTTTTCGGATTTTCGGGTTTTTCCGGTAAAGGATTCATACAAACATATAATTTACTTGTACTTCAAATATTTCTTTAGTCCTACCAAAATACAACTATCTAAGGTGTTTCTTAAGAAAATAACACAAAATATGATATGAATAATGACACTAAAATACCCAACAAAAAAATAATAATAATGAAATCGCGTAAAACAAATATTGCAAATTAACAAGTCATAATGAAAATGATCATAATTTAAAATACTAAATCATGCTAAAATAAGTTTAATAAGTATTAGTTACATGACTAAATATTAAAGGAAATTAAAATTAGATTAAGTATTTGAATTGTCTAAACCAATGTAAAACCAAAGAACAAATATTCAATATTATTGTCATTCTTAGTGTTGAATTGATTTTCTTTTTTCATTAGTATTAATTTGATTTTGATTTAAGCTTTATTATAATTATCAACATCTGTGAACTATAATCTTTATTGAACCATTTAGAATTCTAAGTTTCAAACTTGAAATAATATATTAAAAGATAAAAACTATGTAAAAGTATAAGAAATATTTAAAAATTATATCAAATTAAATATTTTTATGTATAAAATAAAATTTTAAAATTATATATAAAATGTCGGGTTGATTTGGTCTTGGGTTGATTTTTTTTTAGTTAAAACCAAACCAACCCAAATATAGTCGGGATTTTTTTCCAATACCAAATCAAGTCAAACCAACCACTAGTCAGGTTTTTTTTTCGGTTTGCGGTTTGGTTCGATTTTCGATTCGGTTTTATACATCTCTAAATATATATATTTATTATACTATCAGTATATAAAAGTTAAATTCGTATATTTTTTTTGTTTTAATAATAGGGGCAACATTGTGCAAAGGTCTAAATAGAGGATTGGGAACACTATTAGCAGGATCATTGGCATTTTTGATTGAATATGTTGCCACAAAAACTGGCCACGTATTTAGAGCTATATTTATTGGAGCTGCACTTTTTTTAATTGGTAAGATTTTATTTTATTAGTTGATGCAATAGAAGAATTTTTTTTTTCAGAAATTAAAAAAAAAAATGTTATTTCCAAGATTTCATCAGTTATTAGAATTAATAACACATAAAAAAAAAGAAAAAATTGATTCGTTTTGTGGAATTATATTCCATCTATCTACTTTTAAGTGTCATGTTGCGTTTTCAAAATTCAATTTGACTAATTTTTAAAGTTAAATTAGATTACATTAATTCGATTACTTTAAACAAAAAAATTAGATATTCAAAAAACTATACAAAAAGTACTATAAATTCCAATTTTTTACATATCAATATGATGAAAAAATACATCGTAAAATGTTAGTCAAAATTATTATCGTTTGACTCTAAAAAAAGAAAATTATGACAATTAAAAGTGGACGGAAATAGTATGATCATTTCATTTTTTAGACATGAAATGTTTTTATTTACTTATAAATTGTACGTTTTTAACGTGTCTCTACCTGTGTTGGGTCAAATTCTTTTTCATATGTTCAAATACTGTGATTTTTTAAAAGAAAATAATTGTTGGTGATGTGAAATTTGGACGTGATCGTGTGATAATCTCATATAAAAGTTGTTGGATGATTCGTTTAGTATTTAGGTAATTATGTTTTCGATATACTGGCTGATTTTTATTTATTTATTTATTTGATTTCCTATTTGACAGGTGCTACAGCGACATACATGAGATTTATTCCTTACATAAAGAAAAACTATGATTATGGCGTGGTGATATTCCTCTTGACTTTCAACTTGATTACTGTATCAAGCTATCGTGTTGATAACGTGTTAAAAATCGCGCACGAGCGTTTTTATACCATAGCCATTGGTTGTGGTGTTTGTCTCCTCATGAGCCTATTGATATTTCCAAATTGGTCAGGTGAAGATCTTCATAATTTCACTGCTGCTAAGTTTGAAGGCTTAGCAAAATCCATTGTAGGTAAGACGGTATTTTGTAAATACGTAATTATCTTAAATATATTAATTATTTCTTTATTTTCGATTGCCTGGAAGAGAAAATTTAATGATGGGATATTAGCTCTTTTGGTTTTTCAGTTATTGATAAATTTTTATTTCGGTTCTTGTGTTATCTCATTAAAACATATTTAATTAATTATAAATGTGTGTTTTTAGTGTACTTTTATATTGGAATTATGTTATAATACTTGGGTTATATTTAGAACAATATAACAATGAAATATCGAGTAATTAATATTAATATATAATATAAGCTTAACATAACACACTCATAAAAGTGTACATTCTAACTAATTTAAGGTTAAATGTATTTAGTCAAATATCATAAGGATCGATCAAAATCATAATTGTTTACCCATAACCAAGAGAACAGAAGTGATTATTAATGATCTATTGTAGCAGATCGTTTGTTTTATTTTTCGAATTTGCTAAGAACATTCTATCTTCTATGTACTATAATTATCTTTTAGGTGATCTGATTATACAAAAGTTCTTTTTAAAATTCATCTCATATTCTACACTAGCATTGCTATGCTATAAGTCACATAAACTATGTCTTAATTATTTGATCATGACTAAATATTATGTATAGTTTTATTTGATGCTACATAATTCAATTATATTATTATATTAATGAATTACACTTTAAACTTATATATAAACTATATATGCAGCTTGTGTTAATGAGTATTTCAGTGATGATGAACAACAAAAAGCCAAAGAAAATTCTTCAGATTTGGAGGATCCTATTTACAATGGTTACAAAACTGTATTGGATTCAAAATCATTTGATGAGACCTTGGTAAGTTCTTGACTTTCCTTATTATAATTAAATACTATAATGTTTTATATTTGTCCTAAAACATTCCTTTATAATATGCATAACCTAATAACTCAAAAGAGCTAAAATTCAAAACCTATAAACTTCATGTCCTGAACCCACTGTCAGTATATGACCAAAAGTAAACAATTCTGCATAGTCATTATAAATTGTTTATTATATATATTACTTATTTTGTCAGTGATTATAGATGAATATAAATTATTGTGGTAAAATTCTGCATACGCCACTGTCAGTATATGACCAAAATTAAACAATTGAAATATGATTGGAGCAGGCATTATATGCAAGTTGGGAGCCAAGACATTCAAGACATTGTTATAGGTTTCCATGGCAACAATATGTTAAATTGGGAAATGTTCTACGCCATTTTGGATATACAATTGTTGCTCTTCATGGTTGTCTTCAAACTGAAATTCAGGTACATATGACTTAATTCTTTTCTTTAGTTGATTGATTCTATTATATGTTTATCTTTCTATTATTGTAGGCATAGTACATAAACATGTCTTTAGCTTGGTTTCAACTGACATTTGTGCTCTCCAACTTTGAGTGCACAAAAGTAGACACTTAAACTTGTATAAAATTGAACAAGTAGACACACGCGTCCTACATGGCATAATACACGTAGGATGCCATGTAAAACACAAAATTGCCATGCAGGATGCTACATAAATGATTGTGTCTATTTGTTCAATTTTGTATAAATTTAAGTGTCTACTTGTGCACACCCAAAGTTAGAGGCATAGAATGTCAGTTGAAGTCAAGTTAAAGGGCACGCTTATGTATTATATATGCCATTATTTTATTAATCTATATTTTGTGCGAGGGGAAGGGGAGAGTCTAGGACCTAGGATGTGTTTGGTACGAAAGAAAATGTTTACTTGAAAATACGTGATTTTCTTATTTATTTTCTGGTGTTGAACGAAACCGTTGGCTTACCCTAATTTTCCAGGGAATGAACCATAATTCAATGTATATTGATTGAGAATCTGTGTAGGATCATTATAACATAAGCAAAAAATTATTTCAAGAACATCGATCTATGTATAATCTAGACAAACTATGGGTTGAGGTGTGGATGGGTGAGTTTGGTATGAAGAAAATATTTCTTACTTATTTTCTCGTATTTGATATGTAAACAGTAAATTAAATATTATATCAAGACCATTTGTATATAATCTAGGTAAACACTATGTGGGTGAGGGTCGGGATAGGGTGATCGAGATCAGGGGATTGATAGGAAGGAAACAATTAATGTGGAATGTTACTTACGAAAACTTGTTATATAAAATGAATACATGAAGTTTGGTGATGATCATTATTTAAGTTTCATATATTGACTCATGTCCAAAGATTTTTAACTATAGTGTGTTAGTTATTACTTTTATATCGTTTTGATTTACGTATAATTATGTCATAAGTGATCTGACTATGTAAATATTTTTTGATTCAGACTCCTCGATCAGTTCGAGCAATGTTCAAAGATCCATGCATAAGACTCTCAGGAGAAGTAGCAAAAGCTCTAAAGGAATTAGGAGATAGCATAAGATATCGTAGACATTGTTCACCAGAAATTCTATCTGATCATCTGCATGAAGCTTTACATGACCTCAACAAAGCAATAAAATCCCAACCAAAACTCTTCATTGGTTCAAAAAACAACACAAACAAGCTAACCCTAGCGACTGTCGTTTCTAAAGGACAGTCTAGTGCACTAAACTCTCGTAGGGTTTCCTTATCAAGCGTGAAGACGGACACGTCCGCGTTGCTTGATTGGAAATCCAAATTAAGAGGTGGTAGTAGTACTACTACTCATGAAAATTTAAAATTGAGGCCAACATTGAGTAAGATTGCTATAACAAGTCTTGAATTTTCAGAGGCATTGCCGTTTGCTGCTTTTGCTTCTTTGTTAGTGGAAATTGTGGCAAGACTTGATCTTGTTATTGAAGAAGTTGAAGAATTGGGAAGAATTGCACATTTCAAAGAGTATAATGATGATGAACATGTTGTTGTGGAAATTGATAAAAAAAATTCAAAGCCTTTACCAAATCAATTGCCAACTCAGGATTCAGGAGATTAATTAATTAATTAATTAATTGCCATAATTAGGAACTTTTTTTGTAATTTTCATGGTTGATCAATTGATTAGTGAAATGTACTAATTATTAAGATATATACTTGTATGATTGATGACTATTTTTACTTATTTGGGTTGAAATGGTATTTTCCGATGTTCACGTCATTAAAGAATGTCCGCGATATATCACTTTTCGGCTTGAATGACCTTTTCAGTTAAATAATATGTTTTCATCTATCTTCAATAGTTAATTAATAAGCTATGTTTAATCGAAACTCCAACTTATAGTGAAAAACAAACACTTTAGAAGTATTTTCATTTGCCAAAAATAACACTAACAAATTAATTCTAGTGATTGTCGTCTCTAGAGACAGTTCCGTGCACTTAGCTCTCGTAAGGATGTCCTTATCGATTCTTTGCTCGAGTGGAAATCCAAATTAAGGGGTATAGTAGTACTCATGGAAATTCCAAAAAGAATTATCAAAGGAAGTCATTGTGGCCAACATTGTGTAAGATTGCTATAACAAGTCTTAAATTTTCAAAATATTGCCATTTGCTAGTGGAAATTATGTCAAGGCTTGATCTTGTAGAAATCAATATGAGTGTTTCATATGGAAATCAAAGCAAGGTTTGATCTAGTAGAAATCGATATGAATTTTTTTTATGAGGACCTCCGTAATGAATTGGGGAAGCATTACATATAGTTCCACCATTTTAAGACATATTTTCGCATTTACGAGCAAACTTTTAGGAATTACGCGACTTTCTTGATTTTTCGTATGCATTATCCCATTGATCTGGCTCCTTAAAGCATCCAAAAAAAAATTCTGAAAAAACTTTATGAGGAACTTTGTAATGAGTTGGGGAAGCATTACGTATAGTCCCACCAATTTTAAAACATATTTTCGCATTTACGAGCCAACATTTAGGAATAACATGACTTTCTTTGTTTTTGTGCCATGGAACTGGTGCCTTGGAGCAACCAAAAGTTTTTTCTAAAATAACTTTATGAGGACCTCTGTAATGAGTTGGGAAAACATTACTTATAGTCCCACCATTTTTAAGGCATATTTTCGCATTTACGAGTCAACTTTTAGAAATTACGCGACTTTCTTGATTTTTCGTGTGTATTAACCAATGAATCTGGCGCCTTAGAACACCCAAATTTTTTTTTGGAAAAACTTCATGAGGACCTCCATAATGAGTTTGGAAAACATTACAGATAGTCCCACCATTTTAAGATATATTTTCGCATTTACGAGTCAACTCTCATGAATTATGTGACTTTCTTGGTTTTCTTATGTATTAGCCCATGGATCTAATGCCTTGGAGCACCTTCAAAAACATTTTATGAAAAAACTTTACGAGGACCTCCGTAATGAGTTGGGGAAGCTTTACGTATAGTCCCACAATTTTTAGGGCATATTTTCGCATTTACGAGCCAACTTTAAGGAATTACGCGACTTTCTTAGTTTTTCGTGTGTATTAGCCCATGGACTGGCGCCTTAGAGCACCCAATTTTTTTTTCTTCTGAAAAAACTTTATGAGGACCTCCGTAATGAATTAGGAAAGTTTTACGTATAGCTCCACCATTTTTTACAAAATATTTTCACATTACAAGCCAACTTTTAGGAATTATACAACTTTCTTAATTTTTCATATGTATTAGCCCATGGATCTAGCGTCTTGGAGCATCCAATTTTTTCTTCTGAAAAAGCTTTATGAGGATCTCCGTAATGAATTGAGGAAACATTATGTTTAGTCCCACAATATTTATAGCATATTTTCGTATTTACGAGAAACGTCAGTCTTTAGATATTTGAACTTGGAACCACTAAGGATTAAATTGTAGTGGAATGGAGATAAGATGCTTTCATTCTTAATTAAATATTTCGTATTTAAGGTTTGATTATAAAAAAATTTGAATTAATCGAAACTCCAATTCAAAGTCTGAATGGAAAAAAAAAAGATGCTTTAAACTTGGGATCAATCATTTAAGCATCCTCTTGGGGACAACAAAAGTTAATTCATCAACTTATAGAAGAGGGCATGTGGCAATATAGACTTGGTAATTTCATTGTCAAAAACACTGTGACGACAGTGATGGATCAAATGTTTGATTGTTCATTTTTGGTTCTATTCATTTTATTTTTTTTGTCAAAAATTGAAAAATTATTTTATGATTGATAGCATATAGTGTATACTTCTAAGTCAAAATTTTGCATTTAATTATGTGTTGAAAGTATGTGGGCTACTACTCTTGGATTTTTTGTTAGGTCAACAGATAAGGCAATAGATTGAGACCTTGGTATAATTATTGTACAACATAATTACATACTTGTACAAAAGAATTTTCATGAAGATTAGTGTGAAACTTTTATTATAATCGAGAATCTATCAGAAACAATCTTTTTATTCTCATAAAAAGTAGGAGTAACGAATGTGTATACTGTATACCCATCTTTTTCAGATCCATTTATAAAATTATACTGCGTATGTCGTCGTTGTTGTTCAGTAAAAATTTTCTTCCCATATTTAAAAGTTCTACATATTAATCATCAAGGAATTCATTAATTGTCCATTTTTCAGAGTTATACACTATAAACAAAATAACTTTTAGTGACAATAAATATACACACGGACAAAGAGTGCTAAAGCCTTATTAGTTAATTGTCATTGGATCTAATGTAGCTAAAAGCTTTAGGGACATTTACAAAGAGTAATAATTGTCCATAAAAATATTTAAAGCAATTAAACTATTATCATTAATTAATCGCTGTTAGAAATCATTTTTAATATAGTGTTAATGAAATGTGAAAATGTATAAAAATACTTAAATGAAAAAAATAGATGTAATTGCAGTTCCTTCGGAATCAATAGTCAATCGTATTTTCGATAGGTGCAATTGATAATCTAATTTTGACCATTATTTTTATATTCATAATTGTGTGAAAATATGGTTCCAAGTTGGTCAAAATAGTAGCTTTGAGTTTCTCAACCTCTTAACATTAGATCAATCAATTATATTTCTTGATTGGGTGGAGAAGAAATATAACTCAGCAATCAAGTGCCATTTTGATATAATGTACGTCATCAGTTCGAACCGTGCAAGCTTCAAGCATTTTTTATTTTTTCGTCCGACGTTTGATACACTTTGAAATTTGAATAATTGATCAAATTCTCGCCGAAAAGTTTCATTTGGGAAGGGAGAGATAATTTGTTTCTTATTGAAAATAATTTTTTTCTAGTCAAGACTCTTGAATCTGAGACCTCCGATTAAGAATGGAAGGAACTTTACTATATATTTCAACCAACAATGGATATGCCTTGCCCCAAGCAATATCACGGGACACTACTTCATCGAAATGTTTTTACTAATATTAAAAAAAAATGACACCTGGTCTTATGATCATAGTTTTTTTTTATTAATTTGTTTCCCCTACTTTTGAATGGCATAGCCACGTATAGTCTAGAGTGGTCCATCGACACTCTTTGTCGAAATTTATATAAAAAATTGTATGAAATATGTCAGTAAAAAATTATTTTCATATATGTATATTAAATTTTGGATATTTTTGATAAAATTTCTGATCTCGCATGTTGAAACAAATATATATATATTAGATAGTTGACCTTGTGAGAACATATGCTCAAATTTTCAACTCTAATCAAACAAATATTCTCTCTTTTAGTCACCTTTTTAAAATTGATTGCCTTTTTTTTTCTTCCCAAGCAACTAGACTTGCCAAAAACTTCAACTTGATTTTTTTTTCTTTTAAAAAAGGAAAGGTATATTTTAAAGAAAAAAAGAATATTATTGTACCATGTTCTTTTAAAAAAAATAAAATTAAAATACTTCATCCCAAGGAGTATAAAATGAGAGAAAGATTGATTGTTAAAGTTTTTGAGACTTTACACGTAAGAGTTCTGAAGATAAATTACAAGAGATATTTGTAAGGTCACTTTCTTCTATCTAAATTATAAAAGGTTATATCCGTCATTTTCTCCAACAAACGACAAATCATGTTTATGTCGAACCTTATGATTAGGTCTGGGTTCTATTGAACCGAGCAAATCACTTCCGAGCCTAGCTTAATCAAGCTTATTATAATATCAAGTGGAATCGAATCAAATTTGAATTGAGTATAGACAAGCTTGTTTAGTATTGTACCGAGCTTACTAGAGTTAGTTACAACATCGAGTTGAGCTCACGATTCTCAATCCCCTAAAGATGATTTCTTTTCATGTATTCAAATATGAGTAGACAGAGTTACTCATATGCTTATTGCTGGTGAAATTTATTAAAATGCACACAAGTTAATTCACACAATAATAATTATCAACAACAAAAAAATATCTCAATTTTTTTTTCAAAATTATTATCTCTTATTTCACTAATAAAGCGACCCGTTAAAAGTACATTTAAGAACTTGTTCCAACTTCCATCTATAAGTCCAACATATTAATATTAGTAGGACCTAAATTTTACCTACTCAAATTCTCAACTACTAGTTTTCTTAAATATTTTCTGCATTTAATTGTCTACAAATTAAAACTAACTCCTCATTGCCTCAATCATTTGGATATACAAAAAGATCATGTGCTTTTTTGCCTTAAATAGTTCGTAATTAACATAATTTTTTAATAATTCATCGTTAATCCATCGTTGATAAAAATTATTATATTTTTTGTTATTTAACTATAAAAATTGTCCGTCACTAGTTATTATTATTATTATTATTATTGTTGTTGTTGTTGTTGTTGTGTCCTTTTTGATAGGCAAATACATTTTGCTATTAAATTCTTATATCCATTTATAGCCCAATATTTTATGTGTGTTTGGTTGGCAAAAGAATGTCTGCTGGCAAAGTCTTACTTGTGAATTGTCATTCTCAGTATTAATTAAAAAATAATAATGTATTGATGAATTATTTAAATGATATGTAAAATATCATTTAAACAACACATATTCTTGCATCAAGCAAAAACAACACATAATTCGATACAGATTCAAAATTCAAAGATTATGAATTCGAATTTTGAAATTTTACTAAAATATATTTTGTTTATTAGTTTTGAAATTGAACATATTGATCGGCAATGACAGATTAAAAATTTGAAATATATGCATTTTGAATTTTAGCCCCGTTAAATTATTAAATTTTAACTTAATAATTACTATA
Organism: Solanum gracilifrons; assembly: GCA_029582605.1. Lineage (NCBI taxonomy): Eukaryota > Viridiplantae > Streptophyta > Magnoliopsida > Solanales > Solanaceae > Solanum > Solanum gracilifrons. Next base: position 42,062 of record JAJOOH010007303.1, on the reverse strand, counting down.
TATTTAATCTAAAGTCATTGAGTTCTGTAAAATTTATCCATCACTAGTATTCATTTCTCGTTGACCAATTCGATTGTTTTTGTGTTTCGAACTCAAATCATGATTAAAATACTGATTATGTAGATTCGAGCAGTAAAACTCAAGTTAAAAAGATAACTCACTATTATTGAATAAACTTTAGTTGTTTATGTGAGTGTTAACTTACCAACTTTATTTATAATATATGTCACTTACCAACTTTATAATAAAAAGATAATTTACTGCTCTAAACACTTTGCCCAATTAATTTACAAAATATACAAAAAAATAATAATTAATATATATATTATTTTATTTTTTTGGACCCCACAATTTTAGACAATATTTCATCAATTGGTTGACCAACTGATACACTATATGGACCCAATATTCCAAATTAGCCGAAATATTATTATTCTCTTCTTTTCAACAAAACTTTATCTACTTTCACTATCAAAGATTACATAAATTATTTATTACGAGGTTTTTTACTTTATTTTATTTTATTTTCAATTAAAAATAAATAATAGTAATCTTTAAATAAAGACCTTTGGTCTTTCTCTTTTACTTTTTTTCTATGAATAAGAAAATAATTAAATAGAAGTTATAAATCAATATAAATATGAAATAATTGTATTTCTTTAATATATGTGTCGAATAATTTTAATCAAATCTTGAACAAATAAAAAGAATTACGCACTATTTATTGCTCAATCCAAAAATATTTATCATGTGATATAAAATTTCATATTGTTGACTATCTAAATAATTAGCTTAGATTTGTCAAACAAAAATCTAGAACTATAGTGCCATATATATGGTTAGGACAAATATAGGTAAGCTAATTTTCCCTTGAAGTCTACATATTTAAAAGTTTTAAAAATTTATGGAGAGGGAAAAGAAACTACATATGTGGTCGATACAAAAGGAAAATATTTTTCAATTTTTATATTTAATTGTAAAATATTTTGAAAAAAAAAATCTCTAAAAAAATGAATTCATTAAAAGCTAAGAAATAATTTCTCTTAGAAAACGAAATCTTCTTTATATATAAATATCATTTCTCGTTCATTATCTCCTCTTAATTTTCAAAATCCACTCCCTTAACTTCCGACTCCACCCTCCCCTCCAACCTCAATCTCTCAACCTCCAACCACCACTCCTTTCAAACTTATATTAGCAATATAAGATTAGAGTACGATAAGTTTATGATATTTAATCAAATTTTTACGAATTACGCGATATTTCTGTGCGATTACTGTGATATCGTAAAGCAACTCTTGAGAGTCGAGTGAAAACAACGCGATTAACAATGACGTAGTCAGAGATTTCACTAAACGAGTTCAAAATATGAAAAAAAAACACGAAGAAATTAAGGAGATTGGATCAACATCTATATATACATAAGAAAAACAAATTAACCTCAAATGTTTTTTTTTTTTATCGCCCCCACTTAGCTCCGCCCCTGAATCAGAGTACGGTCACATGACTTGGGGGGTAAAAGGGTCATAAGAGAGTATGGAAAGAGTCCAAATCCTAGTGGTGATAATATTCAACTTAGGCTTGACCTTTTTGGGAGGGTGTAAAAACAAAAACAAATAGTCAGATGCAGTAACCCACAAACAACGATAAAGACAAAAGCAACCCATAAAATAAAGACAAAATATGCCCCTCGATACCCACTACGTTGACCCTACTCCCCCTCCCTCCCCGACCACATTTTATTTTTTAAAATTTAGACCTAAAATTGTCCATTAACTATCATCGCAACGTTGGGATTGAGGGCTATCTCACTTGATGAGTTGAAGTGACGATGTTCGAAATCTTGTCAATATATAATGTAGCATTCTCTTCCCCTTTCCTGATATAGTTAACAAGGGCGAATGTAGTGTATTACTTACGGTTAATAGTGGAATTAAAAATTTAAATAAAGAAATTTGAAATATTACAAAGGGGCGGATATAGAGTATTACTAACGAGTAATGGTGAAATTAAAATTTTTATTAAAGAATTCGATACAACAAAATAATTCAGATTCCACTTATAGCTTTGCATCCCAATCTTAGGGATTTAGAAAACCTAGTAACTTTTGATTAAATATTGTATTATATTAAAGAAAATCTTATTTATTATGTAACTCAATAACGCTAAGATAGATTATGTGTTTGATGACAGTTTGATTTAGACGTTTAATTAACTTTAAATTATATTTTTATCTCTAGATTTGATTAGAAAAATTATTAATTGAGATTTGATTGAAAGGTCAAAATTCTTTTACCCTTAACTAAGTGTTTTGAGTTAATATTTTTTGATAAAGAATGTTTTTATTTTACATTAAGCTTATCCAATGAGGCTTCAAATTAATCGTGCTAGCAAATTTTAAATGTCGGAAGAATTTAAGTGAGAAAGAAACACCACTATTTTAATGTCGCTAATATCTTGCCTTTTTCATTCATCATGTGCGTAATAATTATTATTTTATGGTAATTTTAGCTAGTTAAGTTCGGATATATGAATTTTATAAATCTTTTCGTCTCATTCGTAGTCAGCAATTGAAAAATAATTATCACAATTTACGTAAAATATTTAACTACTACCTTTTTTTCTTTCAAATTCACATGTAATAATCAATTAGTGGAGTTAGTGTAATAAGATGCTGCAGATATAAATAATTGAAAAAAAAAAACATTCTTATCACTACATTATTAAAAACATTTTGTAGAGGGATGTGTCAAAGTTTTAAAAGATGATATGAACCTAAGTCGTATTATAAAACTCATTTAGATGAAAGTCAAGTATTACCGCGGGTGGAATAAATAAGATTCTTTATTTATATTTAAATTTTTTAGGTTTGAATTTTAGATGTAAACGAGTTTTTATAGTATATACTTTCCTTTAATGACCCTCACGAAAAATATAGTATCAAACTAGTCAGAATAAATACATCTTAATATAAATATCAAACACCTAGTGAAGAATTCAAGAAAAAAAATGACATGTTAATACCATTAGTTCAAGTAAAATCATTACAAAAATAGTTCGAAAAAAGAAAATAACACAAGTGATAAATGACTTACCCTTGCATTTTCATTTTTCCTTATATCGAAATCACTTTCTCGATATTAATTCAAATTAGTCGAACTTAGGAAATTCAAGTTAATCGAAACTTAATACAATTATCGAGCCCGTAATAAGAAACCAGAAAACGTAGAAAAAGAAAGTCAAGTTATAGTACATTTTTGTTTCTCTTTAAGCATCACTTCTTCTTCATTTGTTCTTTATTTTTTTTCAAAACAAAACTTCATCAGCCCGCAAAAACATTACAAAAAAAAACTCAAACTCCATTTTCTCTCTCTATATCTATACATACATGTATAGTTGTTTCTCTCTCCATATATCATCACTTTCTCTCACAATAAATCCAGGAAACTCAGACAACTACACTCCCTTTCACTTCATCAAGCATACCCACTTTCTAGTTTTCACTGTTTTTTTTTTCTTTTGCTTTGTTTTTCTGCAAGTGTAGAGATATAAATTTTGTAGATATAGGTGGGGTAGTGGAGGTGGGTGGGTGGGAAATGAATCGAATGTGATGGGAGGAGGATTTTCACAGCTGTTTCCATGTCTTGACCCGGCGGTGAACCGGGGTGAACCGGAGGTGATCTTTACCGGAACTGAACCGCTTGATGAAACACTTGGTCATTCCTTCTGCTATGTGAGGTCGTCAGCCCGGTTTGTTTCTCCGACCAACTCAGATCGATTTGTTTCACCTTCTCAGTCACTCCGGTTTGATGAACCGGGGAGGAACAGACTGACCGGTTCGGCGGAAACCGGATTCAGAGCGATTTCCGGTGCTTCTGTAAGTGCAAATACCTCGACTCCTAGAACTGTCCTCCAACTTGACAATATTTACGATGATGCCACTGGTAGTGATGGGAGTGTTGTGGGTTTTGCTTGTGGTGTAAAGGGTAGTGTTGTCAATGGGTTTGAAAGTACGTCGTCGTTTAGTGCTTTACCTCTTCAACCGGTTCCTCGCGGCGGCGAACCATCCGGTCCAATGGAAAGAGCGTTTTTTATGTCCGGTCCAATTGAGCGAGGTGCTCTATCTGGACCGCTAGACGCTGCTGCTAGCTCCGATGGCGGCGGTGGAGTTCCCTTCTCAGCTCCATTAGGTGGAGCTTACGTAAAAAAGAGAAGGAAGAATGGCATTGCAGGAATTAGGAAGGCATTCTACCGGAGCTTCTCTGAGAAAAAGCGGCCTTGGGTGGTTCCGGTGAGAAATTTCATTGGGAGAAAGGAAATGACAGCTGCCGGAAACTGTACTCGTGATTCGGATGCAGGGAGTGATTCAAATGTTCAATGGGCATTGGGAAAAGCCGGTGAGGATCGTGTGCATGTGGTCGTATCAGAAGAGCATGGATGGCTCTTTGTTGGGATTTATGATGGTTTTAATGGCCCAGATGGACCTGAATTCTTGATGAGTCATCTGTACAAAGCAATGTACAAAGAATTAGAGGGTTTGTTTTGGGATAGTGAAGAAACTAGTAATCAGGAAGCAGAAAATGCAGGTTTAGAAAACGAAGTGATGATCACTGAGGACTCAAACGAACCAAATTCAAATCGAGAAGCTAACCCCACAAATAGGGGAGTAGAAGAAGGTGGAAATGAGGTTAATTTGGAACATCCAGATAAAGGGTCGGAAAAGAAGGTGACATTTCAATCAGGGGAAATAGTGGTTAGGAGGAAGAGATTGTGGGAATATTTAGCAGAAGCTGAGACAGAGGATGGTCTTGATCTTTCGGGTTCGGATAGATTTGCATTTTCAGTAGATGACGCGTTAAGTGTAAATAGTGCAGGTTCAGCAGTTAATAGGAGGTCGTTGTTGTTGTCGAAGTTGAAACACGGATTGTTAATTAAGCATAAAGAGAGTAAGAGGTTATTTCCATGGAAATTTGGATTGCAAGCTAAAGAGAAAGTTGAAGTAGGGGAGAATAGAGTAGAAGAAAGGACTAATAGAAGTGAACGGAGGCGTAAGGTGGGCCCGGTTGATCATGAGTTAGTTTTGAGAGCAATGTCAAGAGCTCTCGAATTCACTGAGCTCGCATACTTGGATATGACAGATAAAGTTCTTGATCGGTATCCTGAGCTTGCATTAATGGGTTCATGTTTGTTGGTTGCTCTGATGAGAGATGAAGATGTGTATGTAATGAATGTGGGAGATAGTCGTGCTATTGTGGCACAGTACGAGTCTGAGGAGGTTAGTTGTAGTTCAGAATCAAGAGGTCCATGTAACAGTGAGTTGGCCGTTGAGGGCATTGTTGAAGAACCCATAGTTGCCGGCGATGAGGAAAGTAGGGTGATGAATGATATACCTATTCAAGCTGCTAAGCTGACTACCTTGCAATTGTCTACCGATCACAGCACCAGCATTGAGGAAGTAAGAATCCTTTGTTTCTTTATTGTTTGTCAATTGGTTGTTACTGGTGCTTCATCCTTATTTGAAGTTTGATAATTTAGTAAGAACTAAGAAGTATAACGCTTTTTCCAAGTACTAAATAAATATTTTTCTCAGTAAAAGTTATTAAACTTCAAGCTGATCAATTAATGTAACTTAAAAGCTGTTTCATTTATCTACTGGCCCGAAACACAATTTCCCTTGTGCTCAATACTGGCTTAACTGGTTAACATCATTGAATGTAGTAGGCTAAGCAATTCATTAGAATATCATTTCTAGGTAGGAACCTGAAGCAAAGAGATCTCAAAGTCAGTCGCTTGCTTTAGTTATATGCAAAGCTATTTCATATTGTTGTTTTCCCAAGTAAAGGACTTGTGGTTAGTCGAGAACATGCCCTTGTCTATTGTTAAGTTATACCAAATCTTTTTCTGCCAGAGGAGTTGATCATTTTCATCTGAATGTCTTATTGGATAGTGAGTGTTCAACTAGACATTTACTTTGATGATTCCATGAACTAGGAGGCAATGCATCTGGTTTATTACTCCTGCAAAACAAAGCTAAAAGTGAAAGAAGTAAAACAGTTTTGTTGCACATCTTCATTTTCATGTAACATTTACGAGAAGCTTTATGCGTCTTGTGTTTGATGGGCCTTCTTAATTGAGACCAATAAGTGCAAAATATCGTTTTATGAGTAATGACTCCAACTTGACTCTGCAAATACAAGTGGATCTTTTGCTCTTTTTGTGTAACTTGCCGCAGATAATAGTTATAGTTCACTGGTCTGGCTATTCGTCGAATAAACTACTTGCCGTAACACCTATTACCAATTACACCAGACCATTACTGTGGACCCCTTCACATGCGATGCACCACTCATAATTCTGAACAGTCTTAACCCTTACATAACCATTACCTTTGGCTGGATATTTTGAATTGGAACAGGAAGCGTTTGCGAGCATGAGCATCCAACTCTCATACAGCTAGTGAAGCTCTTTTGACATCAATTGGAGGAGATTTTTGGTTAATATCCTAGGTCCATCTGATGGTTTGCTCAATTTTGGTGTTTGCTCATTATGCACTGCATTTTGGCATTTCACTGGTACCTACATTCTTCCACTAGTACATGCACTTGGGTAATTCTGCTCTCAAGACTGAAATGTGAAAAAATCAATCAACTTTTTGCCTCAGCTTGGTTGCTGTTCGGAGCTGTTATGTCGGAAAAATAGACACAAGGCTTTGTGAAGGGGTAATGGGAGGGCAACAAGTAGCTTGATAAGAAAGATGAGCTGTTTTATCTTAAAAACAAAACAAGCCTTTGGCAGCGGTGAGTGGGAGGATAGCAAGTACTCTATCTGATATCTTTTCCCATCCGAGTAGAGGCTGGGAGAATAGCCAGTATTCTGTCTGACATTGTTTCCGTCCAAGTGAAGGCTCCCGCTCCTAATGTTAATATAGTCAAAACCTAGGTTGTGCTTCACCTTGCTTAAGTGTCACTTTAGTGTAGACACCAAGGTACTAAGATGCGTGCCTCATTACACATGAGCTGTCTTCAAAAAGCAACACTGGACAGTAAATATACTCGGTAATCTTGTAGATAATTGTTAAAAAATGTTATGAATGTACTCCCTTATGTTATGTTTGGGTGTGGAAGAAAGAAACAAAAACTTTCGAAACTTTTGGCCTAAACAAGCCATTGATACTTGTGACGATAAATCATTTCATTTAGGGTAAAATGAAAAATTCAAAGTTCAAATTATTTCTAAATGAATAAAGCAGGTAATTTGAATTAATTTTACCTTTCATACTGAAACTTGTAACATATTTAATTGTCTATTGCTTGTTATATTTCTCTGTGTTTGTATTTTAATCAGTCAGGTTCTTAGACAGTTTGTTTCTTGTAACAATCTCCAGGAAGTTACTAGAATTAAGAATGAACACCCAGACGACCGCAACTGCATTGTTAATGATAGAGTGAAAGGTCGTCTAAAGGTCACTCGTGCTTTTGGAGCGGGCTTCCTTAAAAAGGTTTGTCATTTGCTTTTCTTTCTCCATCTTCGTTTGCAATCCCAAAGATCTCCAGATGTTGGATCAACTTGCACATTTACTTATTCAGATCCTTTTTTTATATTATAAGTTATGGCACCAGCAGACCTTCTTTTGGTCTATTTCCATCTTGTGCTATTACATAGTTGATATGCCAGATATACTGGCCTGTTTTTTTCTGATTCGATTAAATTTATCTATGGATGTCTGGAAGATGGGATGAGCAACTACTGTTTACCCTAGCAACTACTGTTTATTTCTGCCTATAGTTACTCTGAACATGCTAAGTTCGCCAGACATAAACTTATTTGGGCGGCATCATGCTTTAAATAGTTGATGTAGTTCTTTGCATGCGTAGCTTGTAGACTTATATTCTGTTTTGACATGCTTGTTTCCAGTCAGCCTAATCTTTTGAGATGTGCTGACGCAGCCTAAATTGAATGAGCCATTGCTAGAAATGTTTCGGAACGAATATATTGGGGATGCTCCTTATCTATCTTGTACACCTTCGCTGCGACATCATAAACTCTGTCCTAGAGATCAGTTTTTGGTGCTCTCCTCTGATGGCTTATACCAATATTTGAGCAATCAGGAGGTTGTTTGTCATGTTGAGAATTTCATGGAGAAATTTTCTGATGGGGATCCTGCTCAGCATCTGATTGAGGAGCTCTTATTCCGTGCAGCCAAGAAAGCTGGTACATTTTCTTTCTAGTCTTTCTGTGGGGATTTAAGGGGATTAAAGTTACTGTTGACTTTGGCTGCATACCCTGAGTTTTTTATGTGAAAAGTGTATTTAATTATTAGACTTGGTGTCATTGTTCTTTTATTTCTAATGTAGACCAATTTTTGTATTTGGTACCTGAACATCTAGAAGCTGATGAATTACCTAGCAGTTTCCTTCTCATAAAAGCTGAAGCTTTATTTCTCAATCCCAAATTAGAGATATGCTATGTGAATTCTTTGTATCTATGTAGGCCATTTCATTATTCTGAATATTTTTTGTTGTATGAATTGAAAAATTCCATGCTTAAAAGAACGTTAAAACGATCATATGCTGTTATCCTTCTCAAATACCACCTACCAATTGTTACTACGAAATAATTGTTACTACTAACGTTGCCATTTTCAAAAAAACAACAACAATTGTTACTATGAAATAATATCACCACTGCTAGTTTATTTCTAGCGAAGAACAATTATTTGAGTTTTAGATATGCCATTTACAAAATTTATGGCAATAAAAGGTTAGAAAAGCTTTGTAATCTGAACCATGAAGTAGAAATAGACTACTTGGTGTTAAAGTTTGTGGATTTCCAATTATATAAGTTTGTATCTTCCCCAAAAGTCAACGTAGATGCAAATCAGAATAATAGTTTTAGTGCTGCAGGACTGAGATCTTTAAATAATTGGGAAGTCTTGAACCTGCATCCTAGTGCCCAAGTCATGCGTTCCTAGTAATAGATACTTTTTTCGAAGGTTATATGTGGTGCTAGCACTGCAATGTTGTCTGTGCTACATACTTGGCTGCATCAATAAGTAGCCGAAGTTTTGAGTGCTATATTGCTGTTTGTATTGGCTATACTGAAGTTGAAGAAGATGTGTACCTTCTTTTTTGGTCTCTTTATGTTTGACAGACATCCCCTCCCTCCACAAACAACCGGTCTGATTAAAAAACATTCCTTTTAAACAACTCGAGACAATTTCAGTGTTCTCCATACTGTGGCATGTGTTTCTGTACCAGTTCATTTTGTGTCTTTGTGGTTTAGGTAAAACTATGAGAACAAAATCTTTGATTTCATGTTTATCTTATATGGGCCTCATTAAATGATTTGTTTCAGTTGAGGGCAGGCAAAACTACATGTTTATAACTGAAGGTTAATTATATCTGCAGGAATGGATTTACATGAATTACTGGACATCCCCCAAGGAGATCGTAGGAAGTACCACGATGATGTTACAGTTATGGTGGTATCTCTAGAAGGAAGAATTTGGAAGTCGTCTGGGAAGTACCTCTAATGTTACTCTTCCGGCGATCTATTCCATGTATAGTAATATGCAGCAATTTTGATCTCTTGCTCCGGTTATACCCTTGACAACAACCAGAACTAGTGCTAGATATACGACAAGGCTCGTGAACGTAGAAGTTTTGTAGTTGGGATTGCTCAGAACTGCTCCTAGAAAAGAAAGAAACTGGATCTTTTCATTTAGTTTCTTCTTAGATTTTGCATAGTAGATCTTTTCATTCATTCAAGTTCTTTCTTTCTTTCTTTCTTTCTTTTTCCCCCTCCCATCTCATCTACCCTTTTAGAGCCAAACAAGTAATTTGTAATCTATAGGGTATAAATATTTATTTTGGAGGTGGATTTCCACCAATGTGGTTTACAGAGGAGAGAATTCTTGTTGAACCCTTGTGTAAAAAAGTCTTTACAGAATGGGGTAAAGGGAAAAGTACAACATTTCTTTTTATGCTGATTGCAGTCTCTATGGTAGACTTACTCGCATCTGGTCTTTATATCAAACTAATGAATGTAGGTCATGTGTTTTTAGTACATATATGATGGTTAAGTGATGTGTTTTCACTTAATATTTTATTAGTTCAGATTAAATTTGCTTAGTTAGGTGAAACAAGTCATTTATCGTTGTTTTACTGTGTGACCATTTCATTTAAAAGCTTTTATAAAAAAGAACACACTTTTATATAATTGTTATCTTAACACGTCTTCACATGTGTGAGCTTGATTCTTTTCTCATGAGCCAAGCACGAGAAAATTTATGATGAACATTTACTTGCTCCGATACAATTTTGAAGCTTGTGACCATCTCAACCTTCCTCAGTGCAAAATTAAAAAGCACCTCATCAGGAAACAAGTCATTGTACTTCCTATCAATCAATTCCACTGTCTTAAAAAAGATACAACTTTTGGTGCAGCCAATGGAGGTTTCAAATAAACATCACCATATTTATTTCTTCAATACTAAAAAGAATTACATTACACTGAACAACTGCTTATATTCGTCCATTATCATTAGTGCAGCGTGAAACTAAGAAGAAAAAATGTGCCACATTTCAAAAAGGCTCACCGTGAAGGGCGTGAGGGATCTAGCAGTTCTCTAATGTGAGTTTCAACTTTCTTTCTAATCGAGGCATTTGGAAAACGGTCTACTACTTCAGCTGCAAACGAAAAGATCAGAGCTTTTCTGGCAGTTTCAGCATCAACACCCCGTGCCCTGAAGTAAAACAGTTGGTCCTCTTCGAGGTCACTGATTGCAGCACCATGGGAGCACTTGACATCATCAGCGATGATTTGGAGATTAGGTTTGACATTCACAGTTGCCCGAGGCTCCAAAAGGAGGCTTCGTGTAAGTTGTCCTGCATCTGTCTGCTGAGCATATCTGCAACATCGTTTAAAATTACACACACAAATTTTAATCTTACAAAGTAGATAAACAATAATCAAAACCATAGACGACATGTATGAACTCTCCCCTAACTTTGCACTACATCACTTATTGACAAACTTCCCATAGCTGTTGTCCCTCAACTGTGATTGAGCAAGTCAAGGGAGGAAAGCTAGGTTGCTCGGACTCTTCAAAAATGCCACCAGGTGCACGTCTGAACTCCTCCAAAAGTATTGCATCTTTTGAGAATCAGAAACGGGTGCGAGAGACATTTCTGGAGAGTCCGAGCAACATAGGAGGAAATAAGGTGAAGTTTCTCCTAAGTTTGCATTACATCTCTTATTGATAAGACAAAACTTCCAATAGTTGAACCACCAGGTTTTGTTTTCTAATCATTACCCGACTGAAAAAGGAATAAATTGAAAAGGTCATTATAAGATGCTGATCCGGTATGTCACATGGACCATTTGACTATCGGATACAATCATACAGGTACTAATCATAGGTTCAGTTAGTATTTTAAGAAAAGAGTCATGAAGTACCACTGTCTGCTCGACATGGGCAGAATAAGAAGAGTCGAGAAAAACAAGGGTATTTGAGGACCACAGCTAGCAAAAGACACCTCATCCATCGACCACCAAAAAGCCAGAGTTGACTAGACTCTAGAGGCTGCTAACTTGCACATATGTCAAGGATGGCATATGCAACTTCTGTTCAACCTTGCACTATCTTAATAAGTTGCTTTAGTTTACTAGACTGCAGAGCAATAAACCAAGAAATGACTAGACTATACTAGAGCGAAATAATAGTAAAAGTATTTTTAATCGAAGTAACATTGGGACCCTTCCAAGAAAAAGTTTCACCACATACATGTGCATACGGCATTTTTTCTTAAGATTCGTAACCAATTTTAAAACAAAGACACACAAGCAAACATGGACTGGAACAGACTACGACGATATCTAGAACATGCTAACGAAACAATACGAGTACTTTTAAATGTTCAACACTGGTGATTTGCAGAATAACGAGGCGCTAAAATAAACACCAAAGGTGAGATAGAATAACAATACCTATTGACTTGAACATTTCCATCAAAAACAGCCTGTCCAGACGAATGGGCCACAATGCACTTATGGATCTGCTGAGAGACACCTCGTGGATGATCTAGGACTAATTTACTGTGTAGATCTTGTGTTTGATCCGAGATACACATATGAAACGTCGATAACTCAGTAACAGTGTCTGGACCAACCTGCTGGATGTGAATATTGTGCCTGCTTAACTTTCCACCAGTGCTTACTTCTATATGCTCGTATTTGCTAGTTGATTCCTGAAAGTAATCAACTTGATTATGAAGCAAACTTAATCTGCCCAAAAGACAAATAAATAAAATAACTGAAAATAATACAGAAGTTCCTAACGAATTGCTTAAAGCTACAAATAAGATCCATCTCCTGGAACAGAAAAGGTATACTCTTCCTTCAGTAGCTCTGCTCATGGTGGGAAAGGTAACAAAAAGCTACATACAATTAGAATCAAATAGAGAATAGACAGTAAGCAGGGAGTGGTATTCATATTTCACAGCTCAAACAAAAATTGCTCTTAAAAAAATTACAGTATCACCAAGACTAGACGAGTTAATTATCAAGGTCCATAACAGCATCATCTATATAATGACCACATCTCATGGATGTTCTGTATAATGCATACATAGAAAGGAACACAAAGCCATGCGGAAACAACTTGGGTTTGATCCAAGAGTGAAGAATGAATTGGTGCCATTTGATATTAATCTCTTAATAAGTATTTTCCTTTTCATGAAGTGCAGCCTGGTGGACTAAGTTACTGCAAAATACATGGGGTGCGGGGAATGGCCGGACCACATCGCGTCTTATGTATGGAGCCTTACATTGCACTTCTGCAAGAGGTTGTTTCCCTGCTTGAACCCATGACCTCCTGATCGCACAGTGATAACTTTTACCATTGTGCCAAGGCTCCCCTTCATAGTCCAAGCATAGTATTTACAGTCCCTATACCTCTTAACATGCATATTTTTTTCCAAGTGTTGTTTCCCTTCTTTGGCCTGTAAGATTTCATGGTGTGGAATGCTACTCAACCACTTAATGTAATCTCTCTCCTTTTTTGTTTTTGTTGCTTTTTGGTGGCAGCTTGATAAAGCAAGGAACGAAGCTACATCCAAATATGAACCCTGAAGAAGTTTGAGGAAAGCCTACAGAACCTTGAGTGTAAGGCTAAGGGGAAGAACTGAAGAAGCACGTTAACAAAACTCAACAGGATAGATTAAGAAACTTGAGAAACCAGCTCAACTCAAAGACATTAAAATTACATGGCCAATTAGAGAAACAACTTTCACAGCTTTCAGAGAGGACAAAGAAGCTTGTGCCGGTCTGCAACAGAAGGCTTACTTCAATCAAGTCATATTCAGGTTATTCACACGTGATGATTGAGCTTTGTTCTATGAACTACAGAATAATATGGTAAGGCTTTGCATATTATTCTGATTTAACTTTTACTTTTGTAAAGGTTTCAGAGCTAGAGAACAAGATGAGGCAGCAACAGCAATTTGAGTCTGAAAGCCTCAACAATAAGGTTCCTTGAATTAGCTGATACCACTTCTGTTTGCAGAAACTTATATAAGTCATTTCAATATAGTGAATTCTCAAAGAGCTCATTGGATATTAACATCGCTACTCTACAAGTCTATTTGTTGTATGTACATAGAAGGTAACGGATCTCAAGAATACGATGTAAGAGCGAGAGGAAGTGTTTAAGTTTCACTCTGACATCCTGCAATATAAGATTCTCAAGCATATACAAGGTTGAAGTTTAGCATAGAATTACGAAGACCCTAAAGATGACGTAGTATTTCCTGGTTTCAGGTTGAGAAGCTTGAGGAAAACTTGAAACCAATCAGACAGAAAGCAGATGAGTGCATTCTAATATCTCAGAAGATTTATTGCATTTTATCTTCTGTAGTATTGACATTTCAAGAGTGAAACATAACATCTTTTGTGTATTATGGACTTGACTTCTCCTATAAAATCCATGTGACATCGAGCAACCTATTTTGAGGAACTCAATTTTTTTTGAATCGCCAGCCACCAGACAAGTCAATGATCTAATTTGCTGAAGGGAAGAGACTCTGTCCAACAAGTTAGACGGAAGTGGTTGTCAACAAATAGTAAAACTGAGAACAATGGAGTTTGCCAGCTTTAGTACACAACAGGCCTGAAGGGGACTGCTCAAGAGGCCAGAAGGAAGCAGTTGTCTAGAAATGATGAAGTAGAGAACAATGCTTACAACTACCAACACTCCTCAGAGGCCATTGATTTCTAACAAAACGAGCAGAGAACCCGTTCTAGGTGTCGAGAGGGACAGCAAAAAAAGGAGCTGGTCAAGATAGAGAAGAGAAAATGAAGTAGCTAACTAGCATTCTGCTGTCTTCACAACTCGACCAAATCATTCTATATCCCCTATATTTTCTATTTCTTCTTTTATAAGGTAAATAATTTTATTAAAAAAAAAAGGTCCCCTGATAAAGCAGTTGACCAAAACGTAGAGGATTTATGATCCCCAATCTTTCATATCATTGAGATATTCAGTTTATCACAAGTTTTCCACCAAAACTATAGGTGCATTGTATCAACTTAGAAATTCTAAGAACTCCTTGAACATTCTCTTATGTGAAAGCCTAGATTATTTTCTACTTTTCCTACATGAATAAACCATAGCGACCTGTATGTATTAATTAAAATTGTCTTTCATGATGAAGCAAAAGCAAACAATAGCGACTTTTTAGTTTAGATGTTTGCATAAAACTACACAATAGATGAGATACTTATACATAAATACTCGAACAATGCATGCTATCAAGGTCATATTTAGTTAAAAAAGAAGAGCAAGTTTACCTGCTGAACCCATGTCCACTTGATATGTGCAGCATTGAAAGATTGATTTTGGATGTAAGAATGGCTCACCTTTGCTCCTTCCCCAACAACCACTTCCATAACGGAATTTGTCCAGTAACATTTATCCATATCTCCACCTACATACTCTTCAACTATACTAATCTCACCTCCCTTCTCCACCAACACCAACACCCTCGGGTTCGAAAAAGGCAAAGCTTTTGACTCTTTATCACTACCTTCAGCAGAAATGTACCTTAATAGCAATGGATTCTCAACCTTACACCCTTCTGGCACATACACTAGTACTACATCAGGGGTACCTACACCATTAAGTAACCAAAACAAATCCCCTTTAAAACTAAACTCATATTCAGACACCCTTTTCATTATAGCCTCAGAATCTACCCTCAACAGACTACCTACATAAACCCCACTAGGAAATTCATTCAACTGAGACAACGAATCCATTATATAACCATCAACAATTGTAAGTGTAGGCAAAACGGTATCTGCAGAAACATCCAAAGAACTCAAAGATGGAATCTTTGGAGGTTGAATTGGTTCAATTCTTGAATTCTTGATAAAAGAAGTGTCAGTGAATCTAAAAGGCTCATCTTTACGAGATGGCCAAGGGGTTGACAAAAGGGTGTCTGAGGAACTAATTCTTAACTTCTGAAGTGGTGTAGAAGAGGTAGAAGGTAATGAATCTTCAAGTGTTTCAGCTATTTGGAGGACATATGGATCAGAAAGAGCTGAAATTGGGGTGAATTTAGGGGTAGTAAAGACACTAAATTTGGGATTTTTTTGGGTGATTCTTCTTGTTTTTGATAAAGAAGTTGATGATGCAGAAGGGTTTGTAGAGAAAGTTGGTGAAAGAGCAGAAAGTGCCATTGAAATTGGTGGTCTCTGTTAGATTTCAAGAAAAGAGTTTTTTCCAGTATTGATGAAGGTGAAACAGAGGAAGAAGAAGATTTGGTGGCACTGATGAAAATAGTTATTGGGCTTGAGGTTAATTTGGGTTTTTTATTGTCTCAACTTAATTGGGCCTATTCCGGGTCGGGTCACTCCATCGAAGGTCTCTTTGATTTTGAAATTCGGTGAATAGCGTTGTATGGATTACCCAGAAGGGTGTCTGAGTTAGTTGATTAGGTGATCAATCAATGGGAAGTCTTGTTTCTGTTTGAACTTAATTGGGCCTATTACGGGTCGAATCACTCCATTGACGAAGGTTCCTTCTATTTATGCCACTCGATGAATAACATTATATGAATTATCAGAAAGGGCGACCAAATTGATTGATCAAGTGATCAATTAAATGGGAAGTGTTAGGTTTCAAACACATTGCATGTTTTCTTGATCGAGTTTACATGCTCTTTTGATTGATTTTATAATCACATGAGGTTTATCTCGTGTGATTTAATTCTCATGTGAGATTTGCATGCTATTTTATTGAAATGTAAATTAGCTTATGCACACTCAAAATATAGTGATTGTGATTTCTGAATATCTTGCATAAAGTTATGAAAGAAAAATTTGAAAAAAATAACAAGTGCATTGTTATCTACTTTCTTGTGGGAACCATATAACACATGAAATAATTGAGGGATATATATAATAGATGTTGTATTTCTATGATTTTTTATATGTTTATTTTTTTTATATTTTAAATTCTTTATAAAAATAATTCTTGCTCACGCTATCAATTTTGCATATTTAATATCACAAAATTCAGAGGATAATTTTTGTTATGTTATAATCACCTTTATTTTATAATAAAAATTGTAATATTCAATTTTTTTAATATTATATTCTTACTATTGCACATTCTTATAATCTTTAATTTAAATTATTCATTTTTTCATGTCTCACCTTGTTTTAAATTAAACTATAAAAGAAGTCTGAAAAGAGTTTAAATCTGGATTACTTGAGTGGTAAATAAATGTTGCTTCATATTTTAATTCTTTAAAAACAATGCTTATTTTTATTTGTTTATTTTAAAAAAAAGTTAAAGACAAGAAAATATTCTTAACTTGCAAACTACAATTTTTTTGTGCTTGCCTTGTCAAGTTATATAAATTGTCACTTAAAAGTGTTTATAACGTTTGTCAAGTATCTACACCCTTGTTAACCCGTTCATACACGAGACATATATATGTTGAAGGAAAAATAGGAAAACAATGTAATTTTATCACATTGACTATATATCTATGTTACATCATTCTATTTATGGGTACATATTAGACATCAAATGCAGGTGCACGCAAGGAGCATCAAGCTTTTTATTAAATTTTTAACACATGGTAATGAATTTAGAAGAAATGTCCACTTCACCTATTCAACATGGATATGTCAAGATAAATGAAGAATTAGTGTAACATAATCAACTATTAAAGTATTAATTATTACTAATCTTTGATTAATTGTTGCTCAAACTATCTAATGTGAATTTAACTGTTGCAACTTTATATAAATTAAATGTAAATCATGAACTCCAAAACAGAGTTTTTTCCACTAAGTTTTGCACTTTGGTTACCACAAAAAAGTGTGAATAATCACTTTTAGGACATACTTTTTTAAAACACAATGGGCCATAACACTTGACATCATTGATAATTAAACATAGTCAAAAGTGTTTTTGTCTATAGACAAAAAGTATTTTGATATTTCTAAGTTTAATTAGTGATAAAAAATTACTCGTTATCTAATGCTACAGGAGGATGAAGATAGCAAGTATATGATGGTAGACAACAAATATCTAATAAAATAGTCGAGGTGATCTAGAGGATATCTACAAACCTGATAGCAGCGCATGATAGCATACACTAAACTAACTCAACAACAAATAGCTAATAAAATAGTTGAGGTGATCTACGAGGTAGCCAGGATGCAGTCTTTAGCATATGTGTTGATGAACGATAGCATATATCTGGTGGCATAGTCAATGATGCACGAAAGTTGGCCCGGTAGCAATTACCTAGCCAAATAATCATAATGGCCAAGCATGTATCCTCAATCTCGGTATATGTGCTGGTGGACAATAACATATATCTAGTGAATCGATCGAGGTGCCTACGAGCTGGTCGGATGGATGATATCAGACACCTAGTGAACTACGCAAGAGGTCTAGCAGGTATGGTAGGCATGATACTTCATTTGTGGACAATATCAGATTTTTAGTGATCAAATAGTCACATGTATGGTAGGCCCGATACTTGATTGGCGGACAATATTAGATATCTAGTGAAATAGTCGAGGTACACGCAACCCAATTCCTTGCCTACAAATAGGTGTGAACTGATTTTTAGTTTTGGTGGGGTCATTCTTGATGGAATTTTATTGTAACCTTTCGGTCTTCATATTCTTTAGACTTATAAAAATTCTCCATAGCCTATAAAACCCCATAAATACTCAAATCTTTTTTTTATTCTTCATATAAACTCCAAAATTAATAAGTATAGTACATAGTAAAATACTCTTAATATTCATCAAATTTTACCACTTAAATTTTTTTCACAATTTTCTTGTGTCATTTCAAGGTTTTAATTTTTAATTCTTAGTATTAGTAAAAATAATGGTCACTAATTTCCAAGATTTTTTTTTTTGAAAACTTTCTTATGTCATTTTAAGGTGTTGTTTTCTCCAAGAATATGATTTATCACAATTCTTGAATTTAGTGTAGCTAAGTTTCTATTTTTGGATATTTCACATTTTCAATAGGTACAAAGGCACTTAGTTAAGTGGACACTAAGATTACATTTTTGGATCGCGTTATTTGAATTCCTGGCTCCATCACTGACTGTATTATAGTAATTAGTTTTCGATATTTTCTTGAGGAGATTAGTTCATGGCAGGGGCAACATTGCCTCCGGGTTTTCGATTTCATCCAACTGATGATGAATTAGTTGGATATTACTTGAAGAGGAAAACTGATGGACTTGAAATTGAAATGGAAGTTATTCCAGAAATAGACTTGTACAAATTTGATCCATGGGAACTTCCAGGTATATACATTTTTTGTATATATATATATATATATATATATATATATTCATTTTTCTTGGTTCACGTGTATAGTAAAATGGATTTCACTTTTATATACACTGACGATATAATTATTTTAACTTGTTGTAACAGGTAACTTGTCTTATTTTCTAGTCAGGAATCTCACTCTAGTAGTTTTAGTTGTTTTTCACTTATATATATCTGTGTTTCGTGTTGAAAATACTAAGTTCAGTTGGACCTACAGAACATAGCCTATATGACAAAATGTCCTTAAAAATTGCTTATTTGAAATCGGAACTTGGGATATTTAGTAGTTTTAACTTATATATATCTTTGTTTCGTGTCAAAATTACTACATTCAGTTGAACCCCTCTGATATCATGTCATGCAGAGAAATCGTTCCTGCCAAATCGCGATATGGAGTGGTTCTTCTTCTGTCCTCGAGACAAGAAGTACTCGAATGGCTCACGAGCCAATCGAGCCACTAAGGCTGGATACTGGAAAGCAACTGGTAAAGACAGGAAAGTTGTATGTCATGAGTCTGAAGTTGTTGGATATCGAAAGACATTAGTGTTCTATCGCGGAAGAGCTCCTCTAGGAGACAGAACAGATTGGATGATGCAGGAGTATCGTCTCTGTGATGATGTTTCACAAGGCGCTACGAGTTTCCAGGTAGATTCAACAAACTCAATGTTCATTTTTAATTCAAGAAATTGATCATATTCTACTATTTGTTGTACTTGAGCCGAGGGTCTTTTGGAAACAACCTCTCTACCTCCACGAGGTAGTGGTAAGGTCTGCATACATTCTATCCTCCCCATATCACACTTGTGAGATTTCACTGCATATGTTGTCGTTGTTTGATCATATTCTACTATTTGAATATGTTCAGGGGGCGTTTGCACTTTGTCGTATCATCAAAAGAAACAATACCTCATTGAAAACAAGTAATTATTCACTAGCAATCTCGAACAATCCTGTTGTTCTTACTGCTGAAACGTGCAACGATAGCAACTATTCGACTCCTGTAACTTCTCCTTATGAATCTACAAACCTTAGGATGTCACATGATCATATGATTCTTGATTCTTCAATGGTATTGAAATGTTCCTTTTTGTCCTTCCTCTGTATTTAACTCTGTTTCTTTTGAACTTCGTAATGATTCTGGTGGCTTCCTTCGTGTAGGAATGTCCTGGAGATGGAACTTATCTACACTATGAGTTCCCAAACGTGGCATCGTGGCAACCAAATGATCGAATTGAGGTCACATCAAGCTCAACTTCCCCGAATTTAAGAGGGGAAGTTGAACTTTCGGGTGATCTTAGTAGCTTTGGTTGTGTATCTCCCTACTTGATTCATGGAAGCTACACGGGGCTTTACGATAATAGTGTTATGTCATATGAAGGTTGTGACCAAAAAAATTCATTCGAAAAAAACTGGTGAATGAAAGGGAAAGACTAATGTAAGCCCTTTTCTGTTTATAACTGCAGGAAATGAAGGTTGGAATCAAGCTAATTTGGGAGATGTAAACGGTTTATGGTCACACGAAGATAACTTTCAGTAACTGAATCAAAGCGATTCAGTACTCTAAAGTTATCTGAGACGACAGGGTTTTTATGTTCGTCTCAGAGACATTGGATTACAGCACCTTGAGTGTAGTTTCCCCGACTTCAATTCTAGCTAGTACGTTCTACATTGTTGTTGTTGATGTATGAGAAAACTAGCGATGATCCTACTTAACGATCACACGATTCTCTTTATGATCATATTCAATGTATGGAATACCAAGCATCAAATGCAGCCAAAAAGTTAGTAGTCAGCTATTGAATAGTTCAAAACTATGTTGTTCAGACTCTTCAAAAAATGTCGACTGATGTGTGTCAGATCCTCCAAAAATAGCGTATTTTTTAAGAGTTCGAGCAGCATAGGTTCAAAATCTCATAATGATTCATTCTTGTAGTATAAATGCCTTAGCAACTTTTCAAGGTTAACAAGAATATGTTATGAATAAACATTTCTTCAATGCTACTAAACTTATTAAAGAAAATGGATCTTGTCTCTGACTCAACTCAAAAATTAATGGATTATGTTAGAATTTCTCGAAACTATATAAGGAGATAATGTTCTATTCCCCCAGTCAATGTGGCACACTTAACATCTCTGGCACGCCTAGAACTGAACATTATAGAGGGAATAACATAACATGGAGGTCCAACATTGGGTAAACCAAGAACTGAGATGATCCGAGAATGAAATATATGCCTAACTCAACCTCAAAAATTAACTCTACGAGGTGAGGATTGTCTAAAGACCATATAAGGAGGGAACAATTCATTTTCTCAACCAATAAGAAGCATTAAACATGTTTGACCAAGTTTTGAAGAAATTGTTTAAAGCCCAAAAAGGTGAATTACCTAGGCCATGAGTGTGACCTAAAAGTCAATGACAATATAAAATCACGAGTTCATTCGAATTTCCTTTGCTGAAAATTACATTTTATATATAAGGTTAAAATTATTTTTATATTTATACATGATTAATGTTGATTCCCCTTGATTTCTTCGTATGAATACTTTATATTTTGAATCGCCCTATGAAAAATCTCAATTTTGCCACTGTCTTCCACCCCTATTATAACTATAGCAATACTTTAAATTTTTTTATACTGTCAGTGTATATAAATCAACTTCATATTCCTCTCTTCCGCCCTCAATTATAAGTTCAAAATAACATCATTGGTAGAAGGGAATCAAAGTAGTGTGTGGTCCTTTATTATTGACAAATTATATTTATAAATAAGCTAAGATCTTCTTTATGTACTTTTTCTTTCTATTATTCTTTTTATTTCCTCTTTTTGGCCTGTGCTTTTAGTTTAAAGTTATGGTCCACTTTGCATTATTAAAAATTATATAGTAGGTTGAAAGTGACCACTGTATTACACAGAATGGCAAAGGTTGCTATCAGGAGCAAACATTTTGAAATAATATCATAAATAGAGACTAATTTCAAAATTTAAAGTCTATATTTCAGAAAAATTATGATCTTATCATATGTATCTATTTTTTTAATTTTTTTTTTACGCGTTTATTTTTTATCTTATCTGACTGACGGTTTCACAAGCCTTTTTATCATCTTAACTAGTACAGCCTGTCTGCTGCAGATCAATTGTCCAAATGTATTAAGTGTCCAATTACAGATTTCCTTCCAAAATTGTGTTATACAAGTCGAGCTAGAAATAGGTGTCAGACACCCTCCACTTTTTACCAGTTAGAGAGCCTCTTTAATATATTAAGAAAAGATAATCATATGGCTAGAAAGACTCGAAAAAAGATCAAATGACATTTTGATACATTACACATATTTTAATTTGAAATCACATGATCTAAATGTTTTCTTCTTAAATTTTGTGTCTCAATCAAAATAAAACACATAAAAATGAAAAAGGAGAGTAATACTTGTCAATAATTTACAACTATACAAATGTAAGTATCAAAATATCAGGTTCATCAATTGATACACCGACATTATTTTGACATTATCTAAACGAGAGTTATTGAATTCACATGAAGCCATAACTTCAAAGGTAGTTTCACCCCTTAGCTTTTACCTTTCATTTTATTGAAGCACGGGAGCTGGGGCGGCTCAATAAAATGTGCGGCCTAAAGCCAAAATTTAGAAAAGAGAGTTACATTTATTTAATTTTTTATATATATTTTATTCTCATAAATTCTAAAACAATATTGTAATTGATTATAATTTAGTAATCATTTTTTCTTTTTCAATTGACAATATAACATTTCTTGCAATATTTTGTAAGAAAAGAATAAATATATATAAATTTTTGTACGTTATATAACAACACAAATGTTTAAAAAAATTTATTGATTATAATTTTGAATTTTTTTTCAATAAAATCAATTGTTACATAAACTATCAAAATTATTCTAAAAGCGTTATAAAATAAAATTAAGATTTCACTTTATTGAATATACCTATAAGAGTATCATTTTTTTTTTACTTATATAATATTTCATAATATTTTTAATTACAAAAATCAATATTATTTTGATTGTTACCTTAAGAAGACACCCAAAGTTAAGACAATATTTTTTAAAATTTAATTAGTTTGAACTTGAAATATTTAATAAAACATCTCAAAGAATTGAAGACAATCTTACAAAGTCAATATTAAAACATGGTTGATTCAAATTGAAGTAAATTAGATAATTACGTCAATAATAAAATTTCAAAAATATGTGCATAATAATTAGTATGAGATTGTGGGTAAGAAATTAACAACAAACTATTAAGAAAATTTTGATTAATAGTAACAATAAATGCATAATTTTTTTTTTATATTCTACTTAATACAGTGCTTCTTACAATGGCCTTCATCAGATCTGGTGTTCTCTTTGTATGTATCTCCTTCATTTTTTTTCTGCTCAGTGCTTTACCCCAAGAGCTGAGCATTTCCATTGACATGGCGAAGAAGTTACTTATAATTCTACAGCAAATTACGTATTCAACATGGTACAAAATGAATTTGATTCGAGCAAGGGCGGGAGGAGGAAAGGACATGATATTCGTTTTCATTTGAATGTTGAAAGTCTCGACTCAAAATCGACCTGCCCGAATATCTCTGTCAATATGTTCTGCATTGAGGGTTCCTGGAAGTTCTCGAAAATCTTCATTGAATACAGAATATGCACTGCAAAGGACGACAAAAAATTGAGGGTGGCCATATTTAGCAAAAATCACATACTATTTTTATGTGCTTCAGTAGTTGAAGTTGGAAATCCAAAACAAGAACACCAGACTGTGTAAGCATGTGAATACGCGGATGAAGACGCACTTAAAAGTGTGTTTGGGGTGTGGGGGGAGGACAGTATAGACTATCAATTGAGGCAAACAAATTTATAACGCAGTAAATGAGTGTCCAAGTGGTTTCGACGAAATCTATCTTCTCATCACAGATTAAGAAAGAGAAATTACACTCATACAACAGAAAAGCATATCAACTTGGAGGTTTAAAAGTAAACGAAAGGAATAAAGACTTTCGTATCTAAAGGTTCATATATCTACAAAATCACGTACCTAAGTTCTCCCTGCTTGCGGTGTCCAAGATTATAAAAGATGAGGCCAAACCCAGTCGCCAGTAACTGCATTAAGTTAAGAAAAGGATTAATAGTACTCCGATGTTCTTTTTCCAAGACCATACAGGAATTCTGCTTTGGATAATGTCGCATTATCTTTCATGCAAACTTGAGTGCTTATCGAGGAATAGAAGTATCAGTTTCAGCAAAATGTCATTAGTTTTCCCAGCTTTAATCAAAGCACAAAGAAGCCAGCATTAGACAGAATCCGCAAAACGACAGTTCAGTCTATTGAAAGCTTACAGAAACACAGAAAGTGACTCATAAGAAGCTATTAGTAAGTCTGAGACTTATTTTCTTTTTTTAATTTGGTAAACCCCATCCCAGAGCCCCCTCCTCCTAGATGCCACTTCCCCCTTGGTGACCAAAACTCACACCTCTTGGTTGGAAGTAACGGATCAACCACTAGAGCAATCCTCTCTTGTCAGTCTGCGACACTATGGCAATTGGCAGCTACTAATCCACATATATTTTTGAGAAAGAATATAAAGTAGGATCTTCCCCAATATACTTAGTACAAAAATCCACACTGAAAACAAAGTAGGATCTTCCCAGTATATTTTTGTTAAAATCCTTCTTCCTATCTAACTATTTAGAGCCCAACGTATGCTCCTAAGCATATATCCATTCAGTCAACATTGTGGGATACTGTTCCCAAAATTACTGAATCATAACACAAATAAATCTGCCATATATGTCACAGGCTCACAGCAAATGATTGACCAAATGGCTGAACTTACAAATAAAGGTGCAACCTCATATCTCCGCGCAATAGAGGCCAGAATGAACCAAGTCATGATAATAACCCAAACCTTTGGACTGGTGGAGAAAATTACCATCAAGAGCATATCTACAAACAAGTGAAAAGAGAATGGAACAGGTGAAGAGGAATAAGAAGATAGTTTTACGTTAACGATAAAAGAAATGAAAACAACTAGTTAGAGCTTCACCTGGAAATTTCAGTTTATCACGTAGCAGATAAAAAAGCTTCCTCTTCCACTTACTAGTTGATGGGGGTAACTGAAACCTCTGTTTATAGAAATGGGAATAATAGAACTTGTAAATCATTGCAAAATGAAAAAAAAAAAGAAAAAAAAAAGTGCACATCGGAGCTGGATTCAATTTCCAAAACAGACAACAACTGAATTTCCTATACATTTTGCGACATTTATTTTCCACTCACCAGTTCATCATCATCTTCATCCTCAAATTCATCACGAAAATGCCTAGGAGGTGGCTTTGGTTTGACAGCAACTATTAGTGAATCTGCAAAAAAAGAATTTCAACCTTGTTATATAGAAAAAGAAGTTCCATTAATTATGATCTAATAAAATGGCAATGAAAATGTGAAAGTGGAACAGCATCCAGGAACAAATAATCAAGAAAATAACTTAGTAGTGAAGCAAAGAAATGTGTGCAGAATAGCCAAAAATGACTTGTGGGATTAGCACTCTTAACAATTGTAACCACAGAAACAGTTTTCCGTTGTCTGATCGAGATTTTCAGATCAGCGCCAATAAAGGAAGACTCAGAAACAAACAGAGCCTTCGAACTGGTCTATTTTTTACAACTTCTTTGGAAGAACATACGACCAATTTGTTTCCTTTTAGGCTAGGAATTTCCATAGCATTATGTCTGCTATGGAAATGTGAAAGTGGAACAGTATCCAGGAACAAACAATCAAGCAAATAACTCAATTATGAAGCAAAGAAATGTATGCAGAATCGATATGCAACAGAACAGATAGTTTGTTAATAATCGTCAAACTTATACATGTGTGCATGTCCTACTCATTCCAACATCAAGAAGAAAAAGAGATCAAACAAAATGATACCTCTATATATACACATATATAAAATCTGTTACATAGTGCACCGAATGTGAGCAACCAAGAAGAAAGCTAAGGAAAATAGTAAGACGACCAACTAAAAACAACAACATTCAAACAGTGAATAGGAGATTCAGACAGAAAAGTAGCATGAGGCACCCAAAATCCCCACACAAATCATGCAAGCAGAATCAATATGCAACAAAACAGAGAGTTTGTTAGAATAATCTTCAAACTTATACATGTGTGCATTTCCCACTCATTCCAATCGCAAGAAGAAGAAGAGATCAAAACATCACGGTACCTCTATATCTCACATACATAAAATCCTCCCATAGTTGTTACAATATACTATGCAAAATGATTATATCAACTTTGGTAATCAATAAGTTGATAAAAAATTGCACCTCCGTTGTTGAATTGGACTACTTCGTCATCTCCATTTTCACTATCATGCAATACATTTCCTCGCAGAACAAGTCTTAAATTTTCAATAGGCATATGTCGATTCCCAGCAATCATCTTTCTCAATTCATGTACCTAGAACACAGAAAATGTCAAAACATATTCAGAACAACTCCAGGAATTTAATTTATAGGCATCTAAAATGACAGCTGACAAGACAAGTTTAAACAACATCTTTTCATGCACTTCTACAACCTTTTTCTTGTGATTAGAAAAAAACCAAGATACTAGGGAGATATTTCTTTGATTTTTTGCAAAAACTTGAATGAAAAGCCACTTTAGGTATCAACAACTTCTCATTTATGGATTCCAAATTCCTTTTTTTTTAGTAACAGTAGTCTCTGGGCTTAAATGAGAATTCATAAACCCGACCCAACTTATTTGGGATTGAGGCGTAGTTGTTGTCGTAGTAGTCTCTGGGCCATCACAGGACTCACAAACTTGGATTCTTTTGCAGGAACCCTATGTAAGAGAGTCCTGGAAAAGAAGGTAGGCATGCACTGGGGTAGCATAACACGGAGGAAGATGCATATGGAAGACAGGGGCACTTGTGAAATAACTTTCCGGAGGGAAGCCAGCTTGGTCACAACTCAACTGTTTCCACCATGTACCTGCTGGCTGCTAGTCTACTACCTCCCACTAACACAGGTATCAGATTACTCTGCCCACCAAGACTTATGCAGATCGATGGGAAGAGATCATATAGTTTTTTTTCTCTGATGCTATTTGAACCCTGGACTCTAAAGCTTGCATGCCTCGTTGATCATATGCCACATCCTTGGGCGCATGATTCAAAATTTTTCCCGATGTAGGGTCTCCATAGACAGTTCCAATCATTTGCTACTTGTCACATGCCAAATTAGAACTAGACTATCAGAATACTATAGGGATCTCTTGACATCAAAGCAGACCAAACTTACAACTTGGCCTAGATTTACTCTAATTTTTTTCTTGACCGCAAGTTGACAACCGAGTGACTTGTTGCCACTCGGTTTTTCTGTCTAACACCCCACAAAGATTCTCAGTTAATTTCAAACTTATCTCAGTATCAGACTCTGAGTACCTTCATCAAAAAGAAATTATCACTCTGATCACACATATCCATGTACTACACCAAGTTCTCTCTAAGACCATGCTCATTAAGCTCATAATATTTTCTTACTTCAGTCCACATTACTTTTTTATTCGTCCTGTCTGTACTCTGTCCACTTCCATTACTCTTTTATTAGTTCAATCCTGACTAATTAGGTATAATACCATAATATGAACCATAGCTGCCAGAATTAATATGAACTTTCATTGAATCATCGCCCCCTTATGTTCACTAGTTTTGCCATGACGTTCAGGTCACTATCTTGCAAACTTTATCCTTCCAATTGTCAAAGCATTAACTTAGCAAAAAGAAAGAGTAAAAATTTCAGCACTATACTCCATCCCAAACTTCATAATTTGCACAAAAACGACATCTTTCCAACAATGTTTACTCATTGCAAAATAGATTTTTTTTAAAAACACTTTTTTCCTAGATGTGCCTCGAAATAGAAACATCATGCAATCAATTAACCAACTTCAGCTCAATTCCACATCAGCTTTGGGTCTACAGTGTGAATCCTCTATATCCATTACACTATATTTTTGGTCTAGTTCATTCCAATACTTCAACAATTTTCCTTAAATACTTCAATTCCAACTACTAGAAATCATCTATATGCATCATTTATTTATCAAACTTGCATTCTAACATTAGCTAAGTATGCGTTGATTACGAGCCATTAGAAAAACCAAAAACCTAGTTTCTCTCATTTGCATGAATTTCGAGCTATTACGATCGAAGGAGATAGAGAAAAGGAAGTACCTTGATGGAAGAAGGGACATTAAGGCGACAAGGCGGAGAAGGACCGATGATTTTCAGAAAGATTTCTACCATCTTCTTCTCTTCAATTTCATCCATGGCGCCGTAACAAAACCTAATTCAATTGCAAAATTCAGATGTTTTCTCCGACGGCGCTATGCTATAGCTACGATCACCTGCGCCGGGAATTTGATCTCCGGTCAAAAACTCTGGACTGTTCACCGGACGACTTTTGTAAACGTATTTCACTTTTTAATTATTCAATGCGAAGCTGAAAAAGGAAAAATTGGGGAAAATGTATTTATCTACGTGGATTAAGGATTAATGTTACAAATTTCAACTCTATTTTCTCCTTTTCCAAAATAATATCTTAAAAAAAAAACTTTCCAAATTATAAACTCCTGTAAATATAAATTACATCGCACTTAGTCTGATGACTAAACACACAAACTCGTTTTTACTGTGTCTCGTGGACATTCAATACTGACGTAACACATAAATTTTGATAATATATAGATAATCATTCGATAAGTTTGAGTGTTTATCGAGTAATATGCTTCATAATCAAACTTTGAGAGTTACTACAAGATAAAATGATTGAAAATCATCAAAAATCAGAATTTTAATTTTCGTAAAAAAAATAAAAAATCAATAATTCAATCTCATAATCATATGCTATTTTTTTGAGAATGAAATGACCCAAAATTTGTGTCAATAGAAAAAGTGGGTACTCGATAAAATAGTCAAAATGCGTATAAAAGGAAACTAACACCACTTATCCATACAATTTGTGTTTTAAAGGCACTAGAGTTCAGATTTTGAGTTCGAACTCTTGAAATAGAGACGTCTTCTCTTTAGAAGAATTTTATGCAATATAAATTTGAATTAATCGAACCAGTTAAATTGAAGTATATATACTTCCATGGGATATCACAGTCCATACTGGTCCCATATTGCCCTTGTATTAGCGTAACAAGGAGGATAACACCACTTGTGGCTTGCCACTCATTTCAAAATACACAAGATTTAAGGCTACCCTTTACATTCATTAGGTCACTTCTCTATCTACATATTTTGTTTGGTTTATACATTACATTTTGATTAAATTTAGAATCATGTCGAAAAGTCCCACATTGGAATAAAAACGTTTTCTAATAAAGCAATTTTGTATCCAAGACTCGAACTCGCTATCTTTGGTAAAAATTGAAAGAAATACTTACTGTTCAACCACAACCCTGCGTTGGTTCTGTATGTATAATTGCTAACATGTTATATATCATTTGGACTCTCAAACTTTTAGGATGAGGCTTTCATTTTCCACCATTCAATGTTAGATAATATATATGAAAACCAGAAGTATATACTATATAGCAATATCAAAATCTTTCCCTTTGTTGACACATTGATAAAAATGGCTCTGAGAATGTGGGCTTCTTCAACAGCCAATGCACTTAGAGTCTCTTCTACAGTTTCAAGAACCAATTTTTCACTCTCTAGATGTTTTTCTACTGGTAACTTTTTTCAACTTATTGCTTTCATTAAAAGAAAAGAGTCTAAATTTGTTTATAGGGATTTTTACACAAATAACTCGATGCAGAGACGGAGTCAGAATTTTTAGTTTATGAGTTTTGAAGTACTATTCATTTTACTTACTAAGTTCTAAATAGATTATTTGTAGTTTGTTACATGGTGTTATTTTTGGCTCTGCTGAACTAGAATTTGCATTGTGGTGACATTTGCTAACCGATATACTAGATTATACACTGTTATACACATATTATACATCAGGTTATTTTTAATTTAAGCGGTTGGGTGAGCGGATGTTCATGATATTAATTCTTATTTGTTGTTGTTTTGTTTTAACTTTATATTTATTTTTATGTTTTGGATATGTTGCAATTTGTAGTTCTTGAAGGGCTGAAATATGCATCTTCACATGAATGGGTAAAGCATGAAGGGTCAGTGGCAACAATTGGAATTACTGACCATGCTCAGGTTTTTCTTTGACTTTTAGTACTTTTCGTATAGTTTTTCACTTTTATTTTGATAATATAGAAATCTCCGAGGGTTGAGATTATCAGAGGCAGAGTCAAGATTTTAACTTTGTGAGTTCTAAATTCTAGGATAACGACATCAGATGTTGATAACTCGCTTCTGAATTTAATCTTTATACAAATATAAAGTTTGAACTAAAGTTATTGAGTTTGACCGAACCTTTAAGTGACCTTCTAGCTCTTACCTCAGGTCAAGTGACCTACTATTTGAAACTCAGTGAATAATGAGCTCGCCCCTCTACCCTTCTCTGCGGTAGACTTGCATATAGTTCTCTATTGAATGTTGGTTGTATGTTATCAATTGATGACATTTTCATACAGTAAAAACATAACTACAGGTAACCGTCCTTAAAAAGTGCGGGATTTGTAATCTAGAAAATAAGACATATTATCTGCTATAACATGTTATAGTACACTGATAGTGTAAAAATTCTTTACATCCGTTAGTGCATACGAGTTAAATCCATGAGGAAATGGTGTTTTCAGGATCATTTGGGAGAAGTGGTGTTTGTTGATTTGCCAGATACTGGTACTTCTGTTTCACATGGAAGTAGCTTTGGAGCTGTTGAAAGTGTGAAAGCCACCAGTGACATTAACTCTCCGATCTCAGGTGAGATCGTTGAGGTCAACACAAAGCTCAGTGAAACACCTGGTTTGGTAAATATCTACTAACTCATATATATGTTCCAACTACTTCATTTTTCGGGCTAGTTAAAATCTATGATGTTCGAACTTTTCAAAAAATGCAACTAGGGTGCATGTCAGATCCTCTAAAAGTAGTGTATTTTGGGAAGATCAGACAAGGATGAGACTGCATTTTTGGAAAGTGCGAGCATCATAGGTTGAAAACTTGAAATGTCAGTTTCCTTATGATTTTGTTGAAATCTATGCTGCTTGGAGTACTCTTCAAAAATGTGACTAGGTGTGTGTCGGATCCTCCAAAAGTAATGTGTTTTTAGAGGATCTGATACGGGTGAAGTAGCATTTTGGAAAGTCCGAGCAACATAGGCTGAAAACTTGAAATGGCATATTCCTGATGAGTTTTCAATGTTTCTTTTGTCACCTTATGCAATGAAGATCAACTCGAGCCCTTATGAAAACGGATGGATGATTAAAGTGAAGCCGAGCAGTCCATCAGAGCTCGAATCTCTGATGGGGGTAAAAGAATACACAAAATTATGTGATGAAGAGGAAATTCATTGAAACTTGAAAGTGATTTTTGAATTCGCCTTTTAGACTAACATTTGCTGAGATATTTTGATCAATCTATCTTGTTAGTTGTTAAAATTCCACAAAAATAAATAATAAGATCCACTTTTCTGTTGTTTTTTTTTCATTGCCTCAGCAGAATTGTGATTTGAGTTTTTCGATTTATGATTTTTATCTTCCAATTCTTTGTAGTACTTTTCGCAACGTTAAAGTTGATCCAATTTTTGCCTGTGTTGTTCAATGTTTCCAAAAAATGTTGCTGCACCCGTGTCAGATCCTCCAAAAGTAGTGTCAGATCCTCTAAAAGTACACTACTTTTGGAGGATCTGACATGCACAAGTCGACATTTTTGAAGAATATGTGAAACATAGTCAATGTCAAAGGACAATACTAACTTTTATATTGCTCAGTCAGAGTTTCCAAAAATATTGCTGCAGCCATGTCGGATCTAACATGCACTCAGTGCCAGCTCAATGCTTATAAAAATTAGGCATATGCCTTAGGCCCCCAATTTTAGGGGGCCTCTAATTTTTACCACAATAAATTATGTGTTAATTTTTTTTTATAGAAAAAAATAATTATCTAAGATAAATATATTTTTCTTAAAAAATATATATTATTTTATTCTCCTTAACCTCAATAAATAAAAGAAATCAAGAAAAATGTTTTGTCGTCTTACATTCTCTTCACTAACTCTCACATTGTAATTTTCTAGACCCCACCTTTTATACTATATGTAAGTTAGAGCTCTATTAAAAATATGAATCAATAGTAAATATCATGTTTTGGATAAAGTGAATTACAAGCCTGTTTAGATTGACTTATTTTATGTGTTTTTAAATAAAATAAAAAAAAGAAAAGAAGAAGCTTATAAGCAGTTTTGTCAACTTATTACTTATAGAATAATGTTAACAATTTATATAATAATTGCTAGCTAAAAGATTTTAGGCCTTTAATTGAAATTTCGCTTTAGGCCTCCAAGTACATTGAGCCGCCCCTGCATGCACTTGTCAAATTTTTTGATGAACATGAGAAACATAACTCTGGCCTGAAAGTGTGACTATACACCAAGATTTGACCGCGTAATATGAAATTCTAACTTGAATAACTGGAACGAGTGAAGATTTATCGGTAATTGACATACAGAAAAGGTTTAAAATCTGCTCAAAAATACAACGAAAACATTGTACATCAATGAACAGGAATGTGGTAAGGCTCAACATGAAATCATGAGAAGAGGCAATTTTTATTGACATGATGATGAGATCCTTTTGAGTCTTGCAAGACAATTATCAGTAGGACTAGGAATTGGTAGAGATATCACACTTGTTTTCGGATTAAGACGCTCGAGCCTGCACCAGAACAAGTTCAAAGCCAATTATGCATTAATATACACAAAAATCAAATGTACTATGTGAAGTTGCAGACCTCAAATGTCTGTTGATATAATGTTAGTACCTATAGTTGAGAAGAAAGTAGTGAAGAAACACTGAAACTTCAAGCCTAGCCAACTCTGCTCCGGGGCACAACCGAGGTCCTGCTCCAAAGGGAAGAAACGCGCTAAATGTCTTGGCCTCATCATCCTGCTAAGAATCAAATCTGTTACTTCCTTAGCCATAATTAGAAGTTAGTATTGTCCTTTAACCATGACTAAATCTTCCATGGCGGATATAGCTTATTAGCCACGGGTTCATCTGAACCTAGTATTTTCGACACAGAACATCAATGTTAATGTGAAAACACTAAGATGATAACAAATTCATAAGTATAATAAGTTCAATCTTAAGACTGAACCAATCAAGTTTAAATCCTGAATCCGCCTCTGCTACAAGCCGACTCCAACTTGCTTGGGACTAAGGCACAAGTATCGTTGTTGTTGTAAAGAAAATTAGTGCAAGGAGATATTGCTTATAATACTTACATCCCATCTTGAAGGATTAAATTCTTTGGGGTTCACATGATTGTTAGGATCCAAATTAACTTGCCTTATCCAAGTTAATACCTTCCATCCTTTTGGTATTGTGTACCCTATATAACACAAAAATAATTCCATTTTGTACATAAAACATCTTATTTTGTCAAAAACTTAGGCTAAATGAAGGTGAAGATGAGAGAAAAGGGCGAAGTTTACCACTCATGTTGATTGTCCTTTTCGCGTTTCTATTAATAGCTAAGGTGACATTAGAGCAACGTAGAGTTTCATCAATTACCTTGCATTTGAACACAATACCATATGTTAAAATTATCGAACTTTCAAAAGGTCTACATTCTCATACGACTAGACTATTAACAAACCTTGGTTAGATATTTCATCTGTCTAATCTCATCGTAGCTAAGTTTTTTATCCGAATCAGGCAGCCTTCTCTTATTTCATCTGTCTAATCTCATCGTAGCTAAGTTTTTTATCCGAATCAGGCAGCCTTCTCTTAACAATTTCCTCTTGTTCCTCCTGAAAACAGAGAATTTCACAAACGGTACATCAGACCTCTCTATAACAACATTTCACTATAGCATCAAAAGATATCTGGACAAACGACGTTGTTATAGAGAGGTTTAACTCTAGTAACAAAACATTTATTTAGATTACAAACGACTTATTATATTACCTTTGATTTTTGTAAGAACTCAGGATGTTGTTCTAAGTACATAATTGCCCATGCTGCAGTATGAGCAGTAGTTTCATGACCTGCAAACACGTAAACGATTAACAAGTCGATGATCTCCTCATCGTTTAATCTCCTTCCTTCGTCGTCTTCAATAGCCATAATCAAATCCATCATATTTCCCTTTGATCTTGATTCATCCTTCATATTCATCACCTTCCTTTCATCTATTACTGATTGAAATATCTTCACCAGGTTTTCCCTAGCCTAAGTTAATGACCATAAACTAAAGCTTATTAGACTCCAGAATTTTCGACATGGAACATAAATTTATATGTGAAAAATCATTAAAGTTTCAACAAACACTAAATTTGAACTGATAATTAAAAAAGTACCCAGTTTCTCTTTTACACGTCCTTTAAGAAAACATTAATTAAAAGAGGTTTTTGACTATTTGACCGTCATATATGCCTTGAGATAAAATCTCTTTTCATTAAATATTTACTATGTTGAGGTGTTTGTAGTCTTCAAGAATAATTACCATTAAGGATAAAATGAAAAATAAAATCATTTTGCCTAGGATTTCTTGAACTTTTAAAATGACAAATAATTTGAGATAACTGTTTTCAGAGATCACGACAGATAATTTGTGAAGGAGGAAGTAAGAATCTATAATAAAGATCTAACCAATCAAATTTAAATCTTGAATTCGTCTCTAAACGAGTGGGTAAAAAAAATGGGACATAGCTAGAACTAACCTTGAATGCCCTATGATAAGCAAATCCAGGGAGATTGATAGGCAAAGCCAAAAAACCTTTCAAATAAATAGTATACACCTTTTCAACCATATCTAACCATTGAGGATCAATCTCACTACCAATCATGATTCTTATTATAACTTCAAATGTAGATTTCTTCATTTCACTAAGAAACTCAATTGGTTTTTCTTCAATGGCATTCCATTTTTCAAATGAACTCTTCACAACTTCTTCAATTAGACCAAGGTACAATGACAATGCATGTTTGCCTTTTATAGGAGATGTTGTTATTCGACGAAGACGCTTGTGTTCTTGGCTTGTAATTCCATGGAGAGCTTTTTTTCCAATGAGATTTAACACTGATTTAGGCCATCCCAATTCAAAGTTGTCATCATCCATCAAGATTTTCTTGCATACTTGTGGTGTTGTAACAATGATGCTTGGTGTTCCAAACATAAATGCTTTGTACATTCCTCCTTGTCCATACCTTCAATGTTTCATTAATTTTTTTTACCAAATATCAAGAATGTTAGCATTCACTATAGAAATCAATTAGTATAGTTAAGACAATATATAACAAGTTAGAGTGGCTAAACCACAAGTTTCTTTCGTTAAGGGTGATCAAGATTTAATGGTCAAAAATCATACCTAACTATCACTTTTTCGTGAATTTCACACTCCAACTATCAATTATTTTAATACATTAGAAAAATGAACAACTGATAGTTGAGGTTTGGAATTCAGGAAAAAGTAATAGTTCAAGTGTGTTTTTACCATTATCGATCTTCTAATGTACGTAGATGTGTAAAGATTGACTTTCGACCTATATATGCACATAATATAATTTTCTATATACAAAAGTATTAGCAAATAGTACAACAACAAGTACCAGTATAGCCCCATAAGCGGAGTCTGGGAGGGTGTACACATGCAGACCTTACCCTACCTTTGTGGGATAGAAAGACTGTTTTCAATAAACTGTAAACTCAAGGATAAAGGGTAAAATGGGGTAAAAAAAAAATTTAATCCTTTTTCACTAAAAGAAAAGATGATTAAGGTGGACAACATACCTAGAAGTAAAGTAAGAGATAAATGATTCAGGATCACCATATTTGAATGTTGTAAAAAAAGTGAACATATTCCCAATGAATGGCAAGCTCATATCACCTGGAGGTATGTTATACTCTTTTGAACTAAATTTGCTTGTATAAAACAAGTCATTTGCTCTCTTTAACAAACAATAAATAGCAAAAATCACAATTGCAAAAGATGTGAAAAAGATTGATCCAAAATCACACACCATTTTCCACTATCTAGGCAAAACCAAGAAAGGTTTTATAATTTGCATACTAAAGATAAATATTTGATTCAGTTGGTTTTATAAAGAGTTTGTCACATACAAACCATATAAAGACAAATATAAATATGCAAATGTCTATGTGACTATGTCACGGGTTCAAGTCATGGAAATAATTACTAATATTTGCATCAGGTTGGATAGGTTGTTTACATTATTACATCCCTCGGATGCAATCCTTCTCCAAATCCTACTAATGTGAAATGCTTTGTGAACTGAATTGCACTCTCATTTTTATTAAAAATTGTATAAGTATAGTCATGGAGACTAACAGAAGATAAAGACTGCCATCTAACGTCTATAAAATTTTACGTTGTGGTCTAATATTTTCTCAAAAGACTTTCATTTTAATCAAAAAAAAAAATCTTTAGATCCTAATCTAAAATTTTCATAATTTTTTTTAAAAAAAAAGAATCATTTACTAAACAATTATCTTTTAAAAAAATAATAATAATATATATATATATATAACCGACGAAAATTCCTTTTTTATAAAAAGACGGCAGATAATGGCATAATTAAGGTTGATATATAGGGGACACACATTGTATTTTTCATATGGTATCATCTGCCGCTTCATCAAATATATATATATATACGTTTGCTAATGCGATAATCAAGATAGAGACGGATTCAAAATTTTAGTTGGATAAGTTTGGTTTTTAAAGTTTTTGGCTAAACTCTACTTTAATTATTACGGAGTTTAGATCTAATATTTATAAAATGTAATGAAGTTTTTATGTAAAATTTATTGTGTGTATTAAAAATATTAAATTCAGATAAATAAGACATTAATTGCCCCAGAATTGCCAACCGGCAACTATACTTGGCTTATTTTTTTCACAATTATTATTATATGGAATGGCCGCACAGCTAACTAGTAGGAAAGCTCGGAGACGGGTTTAATCGAATTTAATAATTTTTATTTGCATAATGTATTTATGAGGAAAAGGTTTCATTTTATATATACAAATATTAAATTTAAAATTTAATTATTGACACTTAAAGTTGTCATTTAAAAATTTAAAGCACGTAAAATTAAAATTCTAATTCGGCTTCTACTAATAGGAATAATAACGTAGGGAGTCAAAACGCCCACTAAATATATTTGAGTGGAAAAATCATTCATCTCCGGTTAAAGCACTATTACTAAAAAGTTCTCTATTTTTAGGACTCGAACACAAAATATTCTTATGTATCATTATTGTGAAGTTATTTCAAACAAACAACAACAACAAAATACCCAATGTAATTTCACAAGTGAAGTCTGAATATACACAAATTTTACTCATATCTCGTAGATATAGAAAAGATGTTTTTTTTTATGTAACTTTGCAACCTTAAATTCAAGGCCCATGCCTCTCAAATTGAAGAAAATAAACATGACATCTCACTGTACAAATAGGGATGGCAATGGGGAGGGGCAGCGGGGCAGGGTGGGTTTAATGCTATGTGGGGCGAGGCGGGGCGGGTTTAAGGTTGTGTGGGGTAGGTCGGATGCGGGCAGGTTGAAGTGGGTTCTTTTAAAATTAATGTGGGGCGGGGCGGGTATATGTGATTTCATGTGGGTTCAAACTTAATTTTAATTTTTTACATGTTATAAGAGTGATAGAACATTATTTATTAAGATAATTTAATTAAAGCTACTAAAATATTCAAGATAATAAATGAAAATGGTTCAATAAAAAATAATACAATTTCTTACATGTTTCCTGTGACCTTTAAAAAATAAAATTTTAAGTCACTATCCTATTAAATTAATACAACTTAATGAAAAAATGAATTTTATTTTTAGTATCAAACATAACTAGAAAAAGAAAATATTAAAAAAATTATGTGGGGCGGGTTGAAAGTGAAAAGAGTTGCTATGTGGGGCGGGGCGGGGCGTATTAAAAATTTTGCGGGTTAAGCTCAACCCGCACTGCCCCCGCCCTACACCACCCTATTGCCATCTCTATGTACAAAGTATCCCACATTCCCACAAGGTCCAGGGAAGGGCCACATCCTCTCTTAAAACGTAATGTTGGTACCCTCTCCTAACACAAACATCAATAAATAATTCCACGACTCGAACATGTAACCATAGAGAGCTTTACATCCCCTTCTCAACAGAAGAAAGCAACATAGAGAACAAAAAAATAGAACACATTTACACTGCAAATCCAATGTTATTGATAACACACCCTTATATACAAACAGAAAACATGATGCATCTCACATCTAAACACAGAATTTAACCAATACCACAAAACAAGAACACTTCAAATGACAAGAACTAAACAATACTACTAGAATGTGATCCAATGAAGACACACACATAACATAGTACTACAAGAATGAGATCCATCAATAGTAGAATTCGCTCAATTCACTCATAAGGAGAGAGCTTCAGGACAACTACTCATTAACGAGGAATTACAACTATATATGACCATTACACATGACAACAACAGCTTCTGAAGATTGAGTACCAGAAATCGACATCAATTGTGTCCTGAAATCCTCTGTTCTGTCCCCTGAAGCCATTATAGAACCATTTAAGATGCAAGAATTCTCCACGATAACTATATCAGGTAGCAAATTCGATATAGCAATGAGCAATTCGCGTGTTACATCGAAAGGAGCTTCCTCTCTATTTGCCATAAAATGCAGATTCTTCCTCTGAGTCTAAGTTTTCTAAATGCAATATACAACACAAAACTATTAGCTTGAAAAAACAGGTTATTTTTCAAGTTTAATTAAAGAGGCATGATGAATGATAACAATCAAAAGCTATGTTGTTCGGAGTTTCCAAATATGTTGTTGTGCATGTATTGGATTCTACAAAAGGAAGATTCGACAATTAGGGTCCGAGCAATATAAATCAAAAGTACTATTGCAACAGCTAGTACTTAGCTGATGCCCCAAAGCAATAGTATGTATCGTTCAATCGCTCTCAAATTATCGATTTTCTTATACACGTTTCTTAAGAAATACTCCCTCCGTTTCACAAAGAATGACCTCCTTTCCTTTTTAGTCAGTTTCAAAAAGAATGACTTATTTCCTTTTTTGGAAACATTTTACTTTTTGCTTTCCACGTGGCATGTTTAAGACCACAAGATTAAGGGCAATTTTGTACATTTGACATAACTTTAATTTAGGACCACAAGATTCAAAAGTCTTCTTTATTTACTTAAACGACGTGCCAAGTCAAACCAGGTCATTCTTTGTGAAACGGAGGAAATATTAATTTAGGAATTAGGAGGAGTTTTTAACTATTTTATCCTTCATTGATATTTGAACAATCATAATATCACTCATATTTGACGTGTTTGTAGGTTTGAAGAATAATAACTACTTAATTAGGGTAAAATGGATAATTTTATTTTGAACTTTTTATAAAACCATAAATAATTTGAAACAATTATTTTTAGATTTCACGACAACTAATTTAGAAAATTACAACTAATTCGAGACCATTATTCTTAGAAATTAAGATAGCTAATTTTAGGAATGGTCAGAAAATATTTTCAACAAATTTCCACAGAAAGAAAAGAAAATTAAATCACGGAAGTAAAAAAAAATGTTAATAGTCAAAAAAAATTAAAATTATCACAAAGTTTCAAAAGGCAACTATTCATTATTCTATTTAATGACCTAAACTATCGATCACTTCTTATGCGTCAATTGTTTTTTTTTTTAATACTAAGGAATTGATAGTTTAGAACTTTAGATAGTTAAAACAAACCATGAATAACTAAGATATAAAATTTACAAAAAATAATAGTTTGAGTGTTTTTCTTTACCAATAACTCGGAAAAAAGAAGAAGAAGAAGAGATCTTTCCCTTTTCTTGTCTATAATTTAAAAACTCATTTCCGTATGTAGTATTACTTTACATTTATGCAAGAGGCTATATTTACAACTTGCATGAACTCATAATCACGTAGAAACAAATTTACCAACTACAACTCACCAAGTAAATTTACAAACTACAATAGATTACAATTTACAAAACCAAATAGCCAAATCTTATATATTAAAAAAAAAAAATACAAAGCAAAAACACAGAAAATATTGAAAGAGAAGAGAGAAAAAAGAGGGTACCTTTAAAAGTAAAGCGCCTTTTTTGATGAGTATATTATTATGATTTTTTATTAAATATAAGAGGTGCTTTTCTATTTTAATTCAATTTCTTCCAAACTAGATTTACGGATTCTCAATCAAATAAAAACCTATTTTTGGTAAACTATATTTATTATTTTCTTACCCTTGGATTTTGAGCAAATAGTACTTTGGTCTTTGTGGTTTAGATAAATGTTACTCCCTCGGTTCTTATTTATATCTCGTTTTTATTAAAAATAAATGGTCCGTAGTACTTGTCATTTCACAACATCAAGACATAAATGACATTATTCTTCATATTATACCCTTGAGAGTTATTAGCCTTAATAATATGAATCTGACTAACATAGAAAAACTAAATGATTGATTCATGTTCCTAACTGGTCAACTTAATTAATTAATTTCTATTCACTTATTGAAAACTTGACTTCAAGAGAATATTAAATAAGGGTATAATAGTAAACTTACATAATTTCATAAGGGACGTAAAATCTAAAATAATGATATATAAATAGGAACAGAGGGAGTGGAATATATATACACGAAAAAAACCCTCCCTCTGTTCCTATTTATTTATTATTGTATGACCTAGCACACCTCTTAAGAAGTAATAAATGAAATATTAATTTAATTAGATATTACAAATCATCTAAATATTAATTAAAAAAAAGAATTGTGCTTAATAATAAAGGTAAAATAAGTATAAAGTGATGAATTATCTCTTGAATTTTTAAATTGAATAAATAAAAGTGAACATTTATATTATTGCATGCATAATTCATTTTTAATACATATCAGATTTATCATAGTATTACTATATATTGTCATAGATGGTAATAAATAAAAAGTATCACTAAAATCAACAATTATTTGTAAAAATTACATAAGTCTCATAGTGTTAATATCTAATTATATTTTATCCCTACTATTTTCCAAATTACAAAAATCCCTTAAAATTAAAGGATTTCGGATGCATCAGTAGACATATGGATACATAGATCGTGTAGGGATGTATAGAGGGGAGGATGTATTCTAGAGTGTAGGGATGTATAGAGGGGAGGATGTATTCTAGAGTGTAGGGATCCGAGTGAGAAATTTGTAATTTTTTTAAATGGTAGAAAATTTTAAAGATTAGAGTAAATGTTTATTTATATAATTTTTTCTAATTATTTATTAAAAAGTACCACTCAACTAATCTTCCTTGCATTTCCACATGTGGGCTTTTCTTAAGCCCATTGGACTTCAACAAAACTATAATGTGGCCTTTTATCAAAAAAATAATAATGTGGGCTTTTCTTGAGATTGGGACAAAAAAAAAAAACTAAAAATTTGAGGAATGTATCATTTACAATAAACATTAAGGATTGCATATACGTATCAATATCCAAAAAAACAAAGATGAAAATCATTTCTTTGGTAAAAAACTCCATATTTATTAGTTGATCTTCCATGTCTGTAAGCCCATTGAAGTCTTGATTTTCAATAAATTCGTTTAAGATTAACTTTTAAAATTAATCAAACTCATCAAACTCGCAAATCATGAGTTTGTCTTTTTATTCTTCTTAACTTAAATATCAATTGAGTGACATGAGGCCCAATTATGTAACCTAAGTCACATATTTCTTGATCAAAGCCCTAAGAACAAATTTTGATATTGAAATTATACAAATGAAAATCTATTAGATACACATCTCTTCTTGTGATATATATATTATATATATAACTGTCGAATACACCCCGGGGGGGGGGGGGGGGGGGGGGGGGGGGGGGGGGGGGGGGGGGGGGGGGGGGGGGGGGGGGGGGGGGGGGGGGGGGGGGGGGGGGGGGGGGG
>JAJOOH010007302.1:0-68897 GCA_029582605.1 Solanum gracilifrons | reverse complement strand
CCATTTTAAGTCAAATATAATAAGGGGGGGGGGGGGGGCTCACAAAATATATCCAAAGCATCGAGATCAACACAAATGGTATTTCTACACCATACTCAACATTCTGGAGCTACTATAACCATCATAATTACATTTTAAGGCAATCTTTCTGAAATTTTGACAAAAGTCAACCATTTGATATTTAGAAGCTCCAAAACACAAAAACTTTTGCATAATCCAAACTGATAACCAAGTGACCAAACTTTCAGACCTAAAAGGGCTCACTATACTCTAAATGATGAAAAGAAGGCAGTCACATAGAAATGACATAGAGGGTCATTAACATATCTATTACAGAAATGACTTTTATCTAAGAAAATAAGGGTCAAGAAGTACGTGATGTTTTGAACAAGCGGGAAAACTACTCACAACTTGTGTTCTGTATCCCAGGTAGCCTCCTCGACTAAATGATGCCTCCAAAAACCATAAGAACATGAATGTCTCTTGAATACAACCGTTGTTCATATCTGGAAAAAATATCACTCGCTCCTCTAAAAGGGTCAGAAAGATCATTCAACTCAACTGAATCATACTGCATTATATGAGATGCATAAGGAACATACCGGCACAACATAGAAATAGGAAAATAACTACTACTAAAAAGAAATTATTGTTGTAACTATTGGATAACTAAGGAGTGATAACATTACTCTCCTCCTTCAAATCGCGCTTGTCCTCAAGTGCTAAGTGAGAAAATTAGTACTTCCCTCCTTTCCAGAAAACTCTTCCTCATCGTCTATAAAGTCAATCAAGAATAATTTCTTGCATTGATGACCTTGGGTGAATGGTTCATCACAATTGAAACAAAGTCCTTTAAGTCTCCTTTCCTCCATTTCAGATTTAGTTAGTTTCTTCACAAATCTGGCATGTTGTTGAGGTGAAAAATCTATTGTCTGGATTTGCAAGCATCTAACGATTGTGAACAAACGAATTGTTCCTTGAATTCATAAAAAGGGGATAAACTCATAGCCAAATCTGGAGGATTATGCAACTCAACCTCAATTGTTATATAATCAACAAGATCACTCATACAAAGTTCAATTTTTTTGCGACTGAGTGAGTGTAACAGCTCGCGAAATTAACTACTCAAACTTTTCTTGGTAATTTGCCACAGACCCGATCTGGCATAACTAGCCAATTCTCCTAATTTCTGACTTCTGATATGTGGCCCGAAGCGAAGGTTACATTGACGTTTGAATTCATCCCAAGATGGTTGATGCATATCTATCTATAGTAGAATAAACCAAAGTTGTGCATTGCCTTCTAAATGAAAGGAAGCAAGTCCAACATTTTCTTCATCTAGAGTTTGTTGGTGTCGAAAGAAGAGTTCACATCTATTCAACCATCCCAAAGCATCATATTGGCCATTAAATCGTGGGAAATCCAATTTTGTTTGTCGATGAATGATGAAACTTCCTCCTTCTTCTAATCCCGACACTTCTACCACTTTATTGTTTCCCTTACAACTGTAATTCTTACTTGTATTTTAATTTGAATCCAAATCGACCTTAGAATTCTCTAAATCCTTTGAGTGCATCCAAACAAGCATTTATTACTTCTTGTCTGGCCAAATTGGCCGCATGTTCTTCTTGAAACAAGTTCACCAATTGTGCTAGTTGATGTTGAATTTGGTCTCCCATAACTCCCTTCTCTGATACCAAGTTGTTATGATCCCCTGTTATCGATATAGTTATGGGACGCTGCAAGATAAAATCTGAAGTTTTCTTCATACGACCTATGGTGCTGGTTCGTTAAGAGAGAACTTGCAATGTCTTGAGTTAAAGTACTCAAAAACTGAAATTACTTTTCTCCTTATATTTTATGAGACACACAGATAGTTTAAATACCATACTTATAAAATAACTACCCCTAGAAACTAGGACATGACTTCCTAACTTAACTTGAACGAAAAAACTACACTATTACGGGAAAATAACTGCACTATTACAACAAAATAACTACTACTAAAAATAAATTATTGTTGTAACTATTGGATAAGAAAGGAGTGATAAAAGAATTCCTTTTTAATGATCATTCGCAAGTGTTTAAATTAGGAAAAATTGCTTGTTTCGATAATAAGTCCTAACTCACGATTGATGGGAGAAATATCAAGGGCTACCCATCGACAAGGGTTCTACTGTCACTTCAATGAGTGTGACAACCCCAGCTACTGCAATGGGGGCTTCAAATACTGAATACGTAAAAAGGCTACAACTGAGCCCTATGTCGTTAGGTAGGGATGGAGCTAGTAGCCTATATGTGGGTTCAATCGAACCTAGTAAATTTGTGGGATAAGAGGTTGTTTTTTGATAGACAATTGACTCAAAAGAAGTATAATCAAAACAAGATGGAAAGGAAAAAG
Organism: Solanum gracilifrons; assembly: GCA_029582605.1. Classification (NCBI taxonomy): domain Eukaryota; kingdom Viridiplantae; phylum Streptophyta; class Magnoliopsida; order Solanales; family Solanaceae; genus Solanum; species Solanum gracilifrons. The sequence goes on along the minus strand of JAJOOH010007302.1, from coordinate 66,496 downwards.
GTAATAACAAAATAGGAAGATACAATGCAGCTACTTACTAATACTACTAAATAAGATGAAGATTAGAATAGGAAGACGAGCCCAATATTTCATACTTGAAAGCATGAAAAGTTTGGCTATCTACTGCCCTTTTGTCCTAATCCTTAATCTTCCTATATATATCTAGGGTCAAGTCCTTTGTAATCTGAAGATGTGTCATGTCATGACTATCTTCCCTAAAACCAGCTATAATCAATCTCTCGCACCATCTTACTTGTGCATCCCTTTACATTCTCGTCACATGTCTGAACCATCGATCTCAATCTCTTTTCCTTCATCTTATCCGCAATAGAAGTTACTCCTACGATGCAATTCTTTCAAAATGAATTTCTTGCCTATTTGTCCTAAATAACTTGAGGTCGAGGCACATATACAAGAGTTCGTATCCAAATGGGCAAAAAAATTGAGCAAAATTTCCAAAAGGGCAACAAAAGTTGAGGATCAAACCAAAAGGACAACATTTTGGATGGAAGGACGGATGTCGTTAAATCGTATGTTAGAAGGCTCATGTTGACATTTGTAGAACTGATAATGTTTTTTTAATGTTGTAAGGCTCATGTCAGCATGAGCCTTCCAACCTACGATTTAACGGCATCCATCCTTCCATCCAAATGTTGTCCTTTCGGTTTGATCCTCTATTTCTGTTGTCCTTTTGTAAATCTTGCTCCATTTTTTGCCCTTTTGGCTCCGGACTCACATATACACAAGTAATAAAACTATATTGTAATTGAACACAAAAATTACAATTAGAACTTTGAAATCCTCATTACTCATTATACTCTATATGATCATGACATTATTCATCACATTAATTAATACAACATAACCAACTATATGGGCACATATATATATCTCAGACTGTAGGCTTTATAGCAGAGCTATAACAATTATCATAAAACTTAGACCAAAGCATAACACCCCCATATATTGGTGAACCACTAATTGCTGGTAGAACCTGAGAAACAAGCACATCAAATGGTATGAAGCCACTTCCAGCAGCTCTTGGAGCTGCCGGCAATCCTAGATATCTGTTGCATTTTTTAAATAAAATTTTGGGCCTATTTGGCATGTTTGATATGTGCATAAATATTTATCTCGAATCTCAACCAAATTATTTCGAATTTCTGATATGAACTTCCCTTGGGCTTGACGTCCCGGTTCTTTATTTAAGATATAACTGACTTGAAACAGAGCTCATTCGTTGCTGTAAATCCATTTAAAATGATGTCAAACCTCAACCAAATTTCTTCAAATGTCAGATACGAATTTTCCTGGATGTTTCGGTTATTTTAAGATATCACACACTCAAAATGGAGCTCAATCCAAACATTTGAACTAAAGCTTCAAAGCTCTATTTTTATCAATAATGAACTTCCAGCTCCCTTCTTCACGTTTTCAGCAATTAAAAATAACTCTCTCTTATAAACTCATCTCAAAATCCTATGCTTGAAGCAACATTTGCCAGCGGCAATGAGAACTCTTTGTAAATGTCCCTAAAGTCTTTAGCGACATTTGATTGAATGACAATTAACTAATGCCAGTAAAGAATTTACCCTAAAGTCTTTAGCGACATTGAGTTGATGTAGTTGAAACATTTTAAAATAAATATTATCCACTATGTTTCAATTTGTTGTTTTGGTGTTGACTTAACATAAAGTTTAAAAATTAAAGAATTTTTTTGAATATTGAGGTCTTAAATTAAAGATATGTGCGGACCCGTTTGGCCATAGATTTCCCAAGTAATATTTGGGAAATATTTTGGCAAATAGCGTTTGTCCATAAAGTTTGCCATTATTCGGCAAATATCCCAAATTTCCAAATACTAGTTTTTCTAGTATTTGGGCCAAATCTCATTATTTGGGATATTTTAAAAATTAAAATTTTACACCAAACATTTATCTTTTACAAAAACACCCTCTATCGTAGTTGTTGCGTTGTATTACATAATTTTTTATGTGAACACCAAAATAGTGATGAAATATTTAGTTAATATGAAAGTGATGATATGGTTGTTGATCAAAATGATGTGAACAATCGGCTCAGGGTAACAAAGTCATGTGATTTGTCTACTTCACGATATATGAAATAATGCTTGTTGCACTCACTCCAAACTACCACATTGCTCTAGTGTCATAGACACTACTTATTATTTGTTGCAACGAAAATCCAATTGACTTGTAATACAAACTTATGGTTAGTTTTGATAATTTTTAAAACTTATTAGTAAAATCATCATATTTTTAAAAAAAAGTGAAATATGTTTCCCAAATACTATGGCCAAACACATGGCGAAATTTCACTAAAGTTTTCACCCAAATAATATTTGCCAAAAATATTTAGAAATCTATGGTGAAACGCTAGCATAGAATATATCAAAATGCTTTTAATCTTATAATATTAAGTAATTCATGTGAATAGTTAAAATTATAATATATATTAGTGCTAGTTCAAGATAAATAAATAAGATAATCAAATTTAGTATAACAATTTGCTAATGCTCAGAATATGGAAATTCAGAAAGAAGTACCTCTTATTCAATATGTGTAATCTACAAAATAACATAAATTAGAAATTAAATTACATACCACTAGCTAGTACCAAAACTATCGATTCTTGCACAAGTAAAAAGGAGTGCGTGATAGCATATGATATATATATAAAAATAATATATGAGAAGCAATGTCACTCCTACAATTATGTAGTAGTCCCATTATTATTTATTAATGACATGTACAAAGTGTGACACAAAAGTATATGTTAAGTAGAAAATATTAAGATATCTCTCATGCACTGATCTCTTCCTTAGCTTCTCCACCCCAATTAATTATTCAAAATTTATACCAAAGAACTTATAATCTGTATGTATCTCTCTTTGAGATGGGAACAACATCATGTTGTTGGTGCTATTTTTGATGCATCATCATCGTCATCGTCATCAACTTCACATTCTTTATTAATAGATATAATGGATCCCAACATAGCTTCCGTAGCCATCATCCCTTCATTTTAAGCACATAGATTCATATGTGACTCATTGGACACCCCTTTTCTTTTATCCATGCACAAATTGCATTGGAACATTTTTTTTCAAGTTTAACGCCATCAATGCCCATAATGCCTTGTGTTCAAGCTCGATTGGTAGGTGACAAGACTTTCCAAATACCAATTGGTATGGTGACATGCCTATTGGAGTCTTGAAAGCGGTGTGGTATGCCTAGAGAGCATCGTCCAACTTTCGAGACCAGTCAGTTCGATTTGCATTGACTATTTTTTCTAGAATTCCCTTCATTTCTCAATTTGATACTTCAACTTTTCCTCTTTTATGTGGAGGATAAGAGGTTGCGACTTTATGCTTAACTCCATATTTTCTGAACAATGAAGTAACCAACTAGTTGCAAAAATGAGACCCTCCATCACTGATAATTGCACGTGTAGTACCAAACCTTTTGAAAATGTATTGCTTCAAGAATCATACAACACTCTTCCAATCATTGTTAGGCAAAGCTATAGCTTCTACCCATTTAGAAACGTAATAAACTGCCACCAAGATATACTTTTTTCCGAAAGATCTCACAAACGGTCCAATGAAGTTAATTCCCCAGACCTATAACAACACTACTTCTAGAATATGATGAAGAGGTAACTCATGCTTTATCTTTCACGACCCAGGGGTACCCCCTATATATAACACGGTGTACTTGACCCCGAAGGGGTCCCATACAAGCCCTTAGCATATCATGACATAAGAACATAGGGAAAAATAGTGCGGAATTTAAAACTTTTCTTTACAATCGCAGTCTTTTATAAAATGAGAGAGTCTATAACACCATGTGTCAAACCATCTATAATAGTAGGATAAAAACTCTTGAATACAATCTTAGGGACATAACCCTTGCATAAGTCTAAAAAATAAAAGAAAGACATAAATGACATATGGTCAAGCCCTCGAATACTATGAGGACCCACCAATCTTCTTCTTCTTGATCTACTATGGTCCTAACCATGAGGGTAGAATCTAATATCTCCAAACCCTACACTTATAAAAAATGTAGAAATATGGGTTAACACAAAATGTACTAAGTATGGAAGCCATGCATAAAAATCCATAAAACATGCATAAAAGGGACATTTTATTTGAAACCATGCTATATGCCACTTTTGAACATCATCTTTGAAATAGTTGGAGAGTGTAGCTCATAAAACAAACCATGCACAATTCATCATAGCATAAAGGATATCATCATAATCACAAGCATAGTCTCCAACACAACATAATGCATGCTCCAATCTTCACAAGACATAGTTCACATACATAATTACATACCATGATCATATCATCATAATAGAACTATCACATAAGCAACCCTAAGCTATACTTGTGCAATGCATAAATAGGATCCCATAATCCTATGTACACTAAGTATCACTTCTAGGCCACTATGATCATGCATAACATACCTTGACCTTATCCATAGCCAACACTCATAGACAAGGACACATTCATGTTCATATCTTGTAATAAGTAAAGTCACTCATAGAAACAATCCACATCATGCATACATAAGTTCATATATCTTCGTAGCATAAGGAAACCACAACACAACCCCCTTATAAGTCTACTTGTGCAATGTATAAGTGAAGTCCCATAACCCCACTCACACTAAGTAAAGCTCATTAAGAAGTCATAAGTATATTCAACGTTCATATTCATGTTCATGTTCATAATTCATAATAAAGCATGCATTAACTCATAATCATCATGTCATAAGGGAAATCTACCATGCCCACTCTCAAAGCCTACTTTTGCAATGCATGAATAAAGTCTCATACCTCCATTCACACTAAGTATAACCTCTTGAGGAACCATAACAAATAACCCATGTTCTTGTTCATAGTGAATACTCTTGTTCTTGATCATGTCATGGTTAATGTTCTTGTTCATGTAGGGAAATAACCTTAACCGACATAGACCATGAGAGCTACATGGAATCCAGTGTCATGCCCCACACCCACACCGAAAAGAGGTGTCCTACTTGCCTAAGGTAGAACTAACATGTTTAGCTTTTAGGTGGATCCACTAGCTAAAGACCTATGTGGGCACATAGTTATAGGATAAGAAGATTGCTACTAGAAAGCCAGACTGACTGATGTAGAAGGTTTCCATCTCATGAGATAACATGTTTTGGGAACCCGGACTGACTGGCGTAAAAGGAACCCATTAGGAAGCCGGACTTACTGGCATAGAAGCTTCCATCTCATTTTCATATCCACTCGGTGCTAAGCATAATTCACTTTAAGTTTATGTTAAGTCTTGACTTAAGTTCATGTTTATGGAAGGGTGACTTAACATACAATCCAATACAATATCATGATAGAGCTCATGGATTCATTAGGTGAGAATGGCCTTTCAACCTTAGAATCATTAATATGTGAGTAAACCTTTCACATCATATTCATAGTGTTATGAGTATAGCCTTTCAATCAACACAATAACATTATCACAGTCTTAGATAATTCATGCATAGTCATGTAAAAGGGTAAGGGGAGAATGACCTTTCAACAACTACCATAATTACACAATAGTCATAGGATCTTCACTCTCTAAGTGAATCATGAGTTCATACACAATTCTTATCAACATGTACAAACCCTCATAGTTTGTCCTTCAAGGGCTAGGAATCAACTCAACCCAAACATCTAGAATTAGCACATTACATAAGGGGAATATCATGATTCAATAACTCAATCAACACCTTAGTCACATCATAGTCATATTAATGCTTGGGGTGTGTGTGTGTGATTGTCCTCTCAATGATAAAAAACAACATTATCCTCATATACACTTCACTCTCAAAGTGTTCATAAACATGCACATAATATCATAATCATGCATACCCCTCATATCTTTCATTCAGGGATCATGTTAAGCCAACATATCTAGTATTCACTACATGAGACATAGATATAGTCATATCTCAAATACAACATTCATTCCATGCATAAACTCATATAATTATATTATAGGTCATGTGGGTGAAGTTCTTTCATAATGATGCCATATACAATTTAACATACATTATAGCTTCCTTCTTTAAGCCTTAACATTCTTAATTTATTCATATTAGCTTTCATCCTTAAAGTCTTACGAGACATCTTCATGTTACAAGCCTTACTACACAACCATGATCCATCATATAAACCCTAATCAAATCAATTCATGTGTAGAAGCTTTACCCTTAAGTAATTCATATCTAGGTCATCTAGTCTAAGGCAATTCATAAAGAAGTTCATCATTCTTGGAAGGTCACATCTAAACCCTCAATTTGCCTCTTTCATGACATAACACTAGACTATATCAATTTCACTATAGACCGTTACGTTAATCAAGGATACATGTTTGATTATACTAGAATCATGTAATTACATGAAGAACAACCATTAATCACATAATTGGGCCAATATTCAACAATTCCAACATCATGAAGTCAATCTAGTAAAGTGGGGGATTCATGGGTCCAAGGGGAGTTTTCATCATAAAACAACAATACTCCATCAATCCAATATTAATTCATCATAATCAACCATAATAAAATATAATTAAACAATTGACAACGTTTTGGAAGAAGACCCATGACATATATTGAAACCCTAGGTGTTTAGGGGATTTTGGAAACTTGAAATCATCTTTTGGAAGGGCTCCTTGAATGGAACTTAATCAAGGATGTAGACTACCGTACCTTGATTGTAGAAACTCCACAAAAATTGAGTGATAAATATGAAATCTTGAGCTTCAAACCTTGATTCCTTCTTCTCCAATGGTGGTTTCTAGAGAAAGGATTATTTGGGGAGGAGGGGTGGTTATAATTTGGGGTCTTGAGATATAATGAGTTAATAGGGAGTTTAATGACTTAAAGTACTTTATATAGGTGAAATAAATCCATATTAAATGACACCTAATGAAAACTAATTAAGAAGGAATTTACCTAAAGACCCCTACATTGGCCGAGTCTTGGACAGCAAGTGCAGGCATGACCTACGCTTGGGACCTACGATCCGTAGGTCAGCCTACTGGCCGTGCTTCAGGTTTGTAGGTCATGTACTGCAGCTTGAGTTGGATGGATTGACTCATGCCCAAGAGCTATGGAATGTGGATGGACCTACGCCTCGTAGGTGCCATCCGTAGCTCACACTTTGGGCAGTCTTGGGTCAGATTTTGGGGACTGTTTTGGGGTCCTCCTCAAGCACCCCTTTGGTTGGTCCTTGGGGAGTTGTACCTTGAATTTTAACCCCTAAAAACCTCAACATAAACTCTGGAAGTCATTTTACACTTCTAAACCCCACATCCAACTTAACAACACACTCGTATGGATCTAGTTCCACCTACTAGTTTTCCGGGTTATTCCATCATCGATACTCCTCCTTGCTTTTGGCATTGAATAAATTGCTTAACGAGATAATGTGCATCTTGGTATAATGATGGCCAATAGTAGAAACTTTAAAGCACTTTGGTGGTTGCACTCAGCCCGCTATGATGTCCACCTACTAGCGATGCATGGCAAGCATCGAGAATTGCATTCACTTCCACTTCCGATACACACCTTCTAATTATGTGGTCTTCACATTCCCTAAATAGGTATGGTTCATCCAAGAAGTTCCTCTTTATATTAAACAGGAACTTCTTTTGTTGATAAAAATTCAGTCCGTTGGGCATAATCCCACAGACTACATAATTTGGGAAATCAGCATACCAGGGTGATTTGCCATGGATTACCCTCATCACTACTTCGTCGGGAAATGCTGTCTCTATGTCCCTCTCGCCAGGATCAACAATATTGGTTTCCAACTGAGATAAGTAATCTGTCACTTGGTTCTCAAATCCTTTTCGATCCTTGACCTCGAAATTAAACTCTTGCAACACAAACACCCACCGAATCAATCTTGGCTTTGCATCTTTCTTAGCCATGACATAACAATTGTCGCATGATCTGTGTGCACCGCCACTTTAGTACTCCATAAATACACTCCAAATTTGTCAAAAGCATACATCACTGCTAGTAATTTTTGTTCAATGACTATATAATTCTTTTGAGCTGTATTCAAGGTTTTACTCGCATAATAAACCGAGTGAAATAGCATGCCTTTTCGTTGACCAAGAACAACTCCCAAAGCAACACCACTAGCATCACACATGAGTTCGAACGAAATACTCCAAATCGGGGGTAATAATGATCGGAGCTAATACTAGTTTTTCTTTTAAGCACATAAATTCTTTTAGACAAGCTTCATCAAAGTTGAAAGTGGATTCTTTTTCTAGTAAGTTGCAAAGGGGGTGAGCTACCTTGAAAAATCCTTTATACTGCCTGTAGAAACCCACATGGCTTAGAAAACTCCAGACGCCTTTCATTGTAATAAAACGGGGTAGTTTAGCAATGACTTCGACTTGAGCTTGATCCACTTGCATTCCTTCACCGAAAATTTTATACCCCAAAACAATACCCTCTTTGAACATGAAATGATACTTCTCCCTGTTTAGAAAAAGATAGGTTTTAGGGCATCTTTGTAGTACCTTCCCAAGGTGTTCAAGACATGCTTCAAATGAATCACCAAAATTTGAAAAATCATCCATAAAGACCTCTATTGAGTCTTCTACCATATCGGTGGAAATAGAAAGCATACATCGTTTAAATGTTGTCGAGGCATTGTATGACCGAAAAGGCATTCTCTTGTAAGAACATGTTCCATAGGGACATGAAAAAGTTGTTTTCTCTTGATCTTCCAGTGCAATAAAAATGTGGTTGTACCCGGAGTAACCATCTAAAAAGCAATAACAACCATGCCCCACGATCATATCAAAACTTAAATTAGTAAATAGCAACACCTATTAGCTAATTAATGCATTCAACTACATAATCACACCCCCAAGAATGGGGGTTTTAGCCAAACATAATAAAGAACAAGAAAACGTCACCAATGAAGTTTTCCATCGGGTTGGGCAACAATCCACAAGTCTCCAAATGCTCAAAATCAGCAAAATAATCAAGCAAACCCTAAATCTCTACTAAAAAAAATTTAAAAATAGTGTTTTAGAATGTTGAATATCAAAAACCCAGAACTGGACTATGTGGGAAGTACTCTTCTTCTTTTCAAAATTAACTTTATACGTTCCCCTAATGTTAGCATTGTAGTCACTCGGCAAAGTAAGTCGGGCTTCACCGACCAGGTCGGCGATGTGCGAAGTGCTCCTCTTCTCACCTTTTTTGCGTGCCTTTTTCGGCCAAATTGTTCCATAATACCTTTAGGCGATTGAAATCGGCCTCGCCGATCTGTTTGGCGTGTCACTGAAATACCATTTTGCTTGCGAAGTTGGTTTTGTCCATGGGCAGGCCTGCTGGAACATTAGGTGAGCTGAAGGTCCACTCGACAAGTCACCGAGGGGATTTGTCGAGTACCAACTTTGCTTTCCTTCAAATTTTTCATCTTTTTCACTCCTTTATTCCTCGTAATATCTTTGCCTTGCTCTTTTCCATTCTTTGTTACAAAATAACATTTTAACGTCAGTTATGAACATAAAATAGGCATTGAGGACACTAAATCTTTGAATATTAAGCATAAATGAGTCAAAATCCTTGAATCATCACCGTCCGTGGAGATTGACTTAGAGAAACAAAATTTAGGCCTCTTGTTCATGATAGCCTTCACGGGCCGTGAATCGATGGATGGCCAGTGAAAGGGTCCCATCCGTTATTTTTTCAAGGTTATATGGGTCTTTTCCTATGCATCTAATACCTGAAATAGGTTGGTTTAATCCCAATACTAGTCCCTATATAAGTCTTTTAAGCCTCAAATTTAACCATTCTAAATCACTCTTTAAATTTCCCCAAATCCCTCCAAGTTCTTTCCCTAAATATTTCTCTCTCTTAGAGAAGAAGATGAAGTCAAGCTAGATTTTTCAAGACCAAGTCTCCTAATCATCCATTGATTGCAAGCTTTTGGCATCAAGATATGATAATTTTCATCTATGGAGCCCTTTCCTCCATGGATTTCCTAAATTTTCCAATTTATAAAGTTAGAAATCCCCAATTGAGTTAGGGTTTTCCCTCTATGTCATGGGTTCTTTTAAATGTTGATTTATTTGATTGATTTATGAAAATTTATGCATGAATTGATATAATCTCATAATTTTAAGGTGAATCCCGATGAACCCATGCTTAACCCATGTTTTCTAAATATTGATGATTGAAAGTGGGTCTTGAACTATGAATGGTAAATTATGGAATCATGCATGTTCTTATGGAATTGATGAGATATGATGTAGATTGATTTGCGAGTAAAAGCATATATGTTGTTGTTGTTGTTAATTGTTGTGAAATGATTGCTCACATAACTATGTCATGCATGAATATGAAAGGTTTGCTCACATTGAGGATTCTAAGGTTCAAAGGTCTTCTCACCTAAAATAAATCAAAGATAATGAGATATTAATGAAATCTAGCTTGGGTTGGTTACTTCATTGTACCTTTCCATGGATGACATATGACTTAACTTTGATTGGTAAGATGATGTTCCCTACCATGGATAATAAAGAAAAGTTAAGAAAATGACTATTCTGTGGGATTTATGCTTAGCACTGAGAGGATTTTAAGATGTTAGCTCTCCCGTCAGTAGAGGTCAGGTTTCTAGAAGAAATATCTTTATCCCATACCTATGTGCCCCCATAGGATGATTGTCTATGATATACATTAGCTAGTAGATCCACATAAGCTAGAAGTTCATGGTCTTACCTTGGAAAGTAGGACACCCCTTTTTTGTGTGAGGTAGACACCAGATTTCGTGTTGATAGCTCACATGGTAGTATATGTCAGTTAAAGGTAAATCTCCCACAATAATGAACTAAGGTTACTTCACGAAGTATCTCACATGTGACTTAAGATGATGTTTATTTGTATAGACTCTGTTTTGTGACTTATGTCCTCTAGTTCTTTTACATTCATGATTTAGCTTGGTCATTGTACTTTATGGAAATTTACCTTTCTCATGTTTTCGATTGTTTTATGCATGGCTATCATACTTAGTACATATTTTGTAGTAACACATACACTTGCGTACATTTCCCCAAATGTAGGGACCAACCTTATAGATTTGCACTTTCGTGGCTCATATAGAAGATTGAAGATTGGTGAGTCATTATATTCCGAAGAATGAGCTTCATTTTCCCCTTTTGTCTTTACTTTCAGTTTTGGAACTTGATGTACGGGTTACGCCCCAATAAACTCTTATGTACTAGATTGTTTTGAGACGATGTTTAGATTTCCACCTTTCTTTAAAAACCTTCTTTATGATGAAACTGCCTTTTTATCTCTTACATTCTATCTTCTTGTATGATGAATGCTAAGTGGCTTCTATGGGCCCTTCCATTGTCTTATACGCCATGTTACACTTCGGAGCTACCTTGGGTTGTGACAAACATTGTCATCAAAGAATATGGCTTAGAAAGGTCCTAGGAAGTCTCTAAGCTACGTTGAGTAGAGTCTACTTCATGAGTGTGAAGCACCCCACACTTATGAATAAGAAGATATAAGATGATTAGGAAACTCCACTTATTTCACTACTGTAAAGTCATGCTATAAAATGTAACTCTATATGTCTTTCTCCTAATCCATATCTGGTGCTTTTAAGGATATGACCGCTCTAAGAGTTTACGTTAAGAGGATTTTGAATGAGAATGTGGAACGTGAAACTCTTCGAGGTCCTCCTCAAGTTTTTGTCGACCCTTTGGCCGAGCAAATGACTAATGCAGAGTTTAGGGTTGCTTTTCAACTAATGGCTCAAGCCAAAGGGGGGGTTGTGGTCCCCGTGAACCCAAATGTGGATGCAAGGTTGAGGACGATCCTCAAAGTTTATTGATGAAGTGTATACGGTGTTTATGATCATGTGAGTGGCGCCGGTGGAAAAGGTGGAATTGGCCGCTTACCAACTTAAGGGTGTTGCTCAAGTTTGGTTCAACCAATGGAAGGATGAGAGGGAAGTTGATATGGGTCCTCTCAATTGGGAAAAGTTCAAGGTTGGTTTCCTTGATAGGTTGTTTGCCCTTGAAATGAGGGACGCAAAGGTGCTCAAATTCATCAACCTTCGTCAAGGAAACATAAGTGTGAGAGGATATGCTTTGATGTTCACACAATTCTCTAGGGATGGTCCTTTTATGGTTGCCACTTATAGGGCAAGTATTAGTAAGTTTTATTGTTGTGTCCGAGATTGTAGTTAAAGAATGTCATACTGTAATGCTTATTAATGATACAAATATTTCTCGTCTTATGGTTCATTCTCAACAAATCGAAGAGGAGAAACTTAAGAAAAGGTCTAGGGATTCAAAGAGGGCTAAGTCCAATGATGGCAACTTCTCACATTCAAGGTCTGATGGGCATGGTTGTTATAAGTTTCAACAAAGGTTTTTTGGCAAAGGTTCCTCCAATGCTCATTCTAAGTTCAATAAAGATAGGGTGTCTAATCCTAATCCTCAAGGAGGAAATGGTAGTGGATGTTCAATACCTATGTCTACTTGTGCCAGGCGTGGAAAGAAACACGAGTTCTTAACTGGCATGGATGGTTGCTTCAGTTTTGGTAAAAGTAGTCATAATGTGAGGGATTGCTGTAACACCCCAGAAACTAGTATACCAAACTAGAGCCTCAAGAAATGGCTCTAGAGTTTGATCTATGTGGATTAGAGTCGTAGATGAGATGTCCTGTACTTAGAATGAGGGGTTTAGAGGTTAAACGTAAAGGCACATGTTACGCCCCGTAGTTTAGAAGACCGTTTAGGATTCCATTGAGGGTTGCAAGGGCAAGTGCCAAAGCAAAGGGGCAAAGCCTAAGCCAATGGCCAAGGCTGCCCCAATCTTGGTGCACATTGCCTCAAGTCCACGACCACCACCACGGCTAGTGGGGTGGACCATGGTTCGTGGTATGGTTCGTGAGGCCAAGGCAGTAAATCCCTAAGGGCTGCCTTAAGATGTCTACCTTCACGAGCCACTTCACGACCAGTGGTCTTGACCATGGTTCGTAGGAAGGCTCATGATGATGCCATAGGATGAGGGAAGTCAAGACATCTTTAAGCCAAACACTACCCATGTTCACGACCAGTGGTCTTGACCATGGTTCGTTAGGGGTCTCGTGAAGTCCCCTTAGCTGTGAGGGAGAAAAGGTCTTGAGGCCAAGGCACTGCCCATGGGCCACGACCTTCACCACTACTCGTGGTCTTGACCACGAATCTTGGGAGGTCTCGTGGTCATACCTTGGTTTTGTGGAGGCCAAGACGCAAAGTCCTAGCTACTGGTCCAAGACCGCGAGCAGGACCACGATCAGTGGTGAGGACTACGACCTGTGGTGCCTCTCGTGAAGGCTTGGATAGTAGGCTCCCAAGTGGGGAGTTAATGAGAAATTCCAAACGTGGGAGTTTTGGGTGGGGTTGTTTTACCTAGTCCTAAAACCCCTATTTAAGATATTTTGAGTTTGTAAACACCCATTTAAGTCACTTTATCATAAGACCCAAATCAAAACCCCAAAACACTCTCCTTTCAAATATTTCTCTCTCGAGAAAACCCATGATTTGAAGAAGAAGATCGAGCTTGAAGCTTGGACCAAGAACAAACCTCCATTGTTGAAAGCTTGTGTTAGGGATTTGAATAAAGGTATGTTAGCTTATTCATCTATAGGTTCTTCCACCCATAGTGCCCCATAGAGATCCCACAATTGTGAAGTCAAAAACCCAATTCTAGCAAGGGTTCTTCTTACATTGTAGGTAGGATTTGGGTATGATTCCAATCTAGTGGATAATACCCAATTATGTTTGATTTAGAATTTAATTGTGATAATATGATGAATTCATGTGCTTTCCATGATTGCCCTAGTCGAATTGATGAAGTTTAATTATGTGGGTTATTACCATGGAAGGTGAAATTGAAGGTCAAGGTGATCTCCTAGAATTAATTCTTTGACTAGTAATTTTCTAAGGTTAGAAACCTATATTCACGAATTGAACTAGAATAATGTGAATATGATGGGTCATGTCTAGCAATGCTTGATATTGATCTTACATGATGATTTATGACTAGCATCTATTGATAATGAGGAATGTGATGAGAATTGCTTAAGATGAAACTTATGACTTGAATGCCTTGTAATCTAGATATGAATAAGGATAGAATGAAGTAAAGCTTTGAGAGTAAGACTTGTAGTCATGTATGTTGAATCACTAAGGCTTCGAGAGTAGAAGTATAATAGGTGGATTTATGGTGAAAGGACTATACTCACCTAACCTACCGTATGAATACTTGGAAGTATGAAGTGATAGAATCACTTGAACATGGATTGTTTGTCAAGGACATCCTTCTATGAGATATGAATGTTAAGCAAGGCTTAATAGTAAATCTAGGGGTATATGCTTGGCCCCTAGTGGATATTGACAATGAGATGGAGTGTCACACAAGATAGGGTCCGGTCTCCAAGTTGAAAGGAAAACCACACCTAGTTTATGTGAGGACTATCCAAGTTAAAGGGGGAACTCTTACGTAGTAGAGTGTGGGTTTTCACAAAGTCAGGTCTCATGAGATGGAAGCCTTCGCATAGTTGAGTTAAGGTTTCTAGTAGCAATCTCCATATCCAATGAACTAAGACATGCTTTAAGAAGCATCTCATAGTGTTCTAAAGAATAATTGAACTAAGACTTACTTAATGAAGTACATCATACTGATCAAGAGTGTAAATGGACTTAGACATTCTTAAAGTAGTATCTTTTAGGGTCCATGATGATGATGAACTAAGACATGCATAAAGTAGTATCTCCTAGGGTTCAAGCTAATAATGAACTAAGATGTGCTTAAGATAGTGTATCATAGTGTTCTAAAGTTAAAGAGAGTAACTAGGTTCCCAACCAAGAAATATTAGTATGAGGACCTAAAAGTGGTACTTAGCATGTAGAGTATTATGGGGTACTATGCATGTATTGCACAAGTATGACTTAGGGGTATTAAATAAAAGTTTTGAGATAGGATTGTGCTATAGTTGTCATCCTTGCTATAATTGACTAGAGGTGAGAGATTCCCTTAGTTAGGAAAGTTAAGCTAATAATGACCAAAGGAGGGTGAGTATGACTAGGATGACTTCAAGGTTATGCTTACCGTGAAGGGTAGTATGGGATGCCTTTCATGCATTGTAAAAGTGTGCTTTGAGGTTACTTAGGAGTACGGTACCATTATGGTAGAGAAGTTTAAGAGTTGATCATGTATATAGACTATGATTAAAATGACCAAAATGGGGTACTTGTCTTTGTGTGGTATTATGAGATGCTATTCATGCTTTGCACATGTATCTTTTTGAGGTTACTTGAGAATGGTTTTATTATTGTCTAGATGACTAAGAGTCAATTATGCTTATATGGTTCTTATGCTGGATACCTTGCTTATTATGATTACGACTTACCTCCTATGCTTATTATCTATATCTTATGTTGACTTATGATTATATGATGCTTATATTAAAGATTATGCTATGACTACGTTATTATCTCTTATGCTTATGTCTTATGTTGACTAACCATTTTGAGATGCTCTTATGTTGTTGTTCTAGCTTTTATACTTGGTACATTTTGTACTAACACATACTTTGCCTACATTCTAATCAAAAGTATGGTTTCAAAGATTGAGTTCTTTTGGAGGTTAGGTTTCTAAGAAGGAAGAAGAGTTGAATATTTGGTGAGTCCTCGTAGATTCGAGGACAAACCCATTATTTCCTTTATGTCATTTCTTTATGTTTTAGACTTTGTATGGGCTGCGTCCCAAGAGTTTTATTCAAGAGTTATGTTAGATGGTTTGAGACAAAATTTTAGTAAAGAGTTCCACTTGCTTTATGAAAATATTTTAGATTGTGTGTTTTAAAAGAAGTTTTAAATTTTGCGTACTTTTCTATTAGCTTATTTTATGATTATGCTACGTTCTTGTATGAGACCCCTTCGGGGTCAAGTACGCCATGTTATGTCTAGGGAGTACCCCTGGGTCGTGACAAACTTGGTAATCAGAGCACAAGGTTTAGAATGGTTCTAGGAATGTGTCAAACCACGTCTAGTAGTGTCTTGTTCATAAATGTGAAGCGCTCCACATTTATGAATAAGTGGCTATTGGATGCTTAGGAAATCTCACTTCTTCATTCTCTAAGTCGTGCCATAAAGTTTGGCTTTAGTAAGCCCTTCTTCTAATATGTGCCCATTGTTTTTCAGGGTTTGACTAATACAAGGGCAAATGCTAGGAGAGAAGAGGAATACAATGAGCATCAAGAGGTTCCTCTCCAAGTTCCACACCAAACTCCTCCTCAAGTCCCTATTGATGCGAGGGCTATGACAAATGTTGAAATAAGGTCGGCTCTTCAATTATTGACCCAACCCTTGACGGCCCAAGCTAATAAGGAAGTTGTTTCTCGGGCTAATCCTAATGTGAATTTCGCTTCTTTGAGGGTGGGAGAGTTTTTTAGGATGAACCCTATGGAGTTATCGCTCCAAGGTGGAGGAAGATCCTCAAGGTTTCATAAATGAGGTGTATAAGATGCTCGCTATCATCGGATTGACTTCGGTAGAGAAAGCGGAACTAGCTGCTTATCAAATGAGAGATATAGAACAAATATGATATGAACAATGGAAATACAATAGGCCGGTAGAAGTGGGGCCAATAGAGTGGAAAGGATTCAAAGAAGCATTCCTAGATAGGTTCTTTCCTCTAGAATTGAGGGAACGAAAGATGCAAGAATTCATTAACCTTCATCAAGGAGGTATGAGTGTGAATGAGTATGCTCTTAAGTTCACCCAACTATCCAAGTATTCTCCAACTTTAGCGGCGGACTCAAGGGCTAGAATGAATAAATTTGTGATGGGAGTGTCCAACTTGGTAGAGAAATAGTGTTGTTCTGCAATGCTTATTCCTAGTATGAATATTTCAAGTCTTATGGTTCATGCCGAATAAATTGAGGAGCAAAAGCTCAAGAAAATGAATAAGTAAGTAAAGAGAGATAGAACCGATGATGTGAAATTTTCTAATGCTAAGTCCGATGGACAAGGTAGGCCTAGGTCTAAACAAAGGTATTCCGGCCAAGATTCTTCCAACATCCCTAGGCTTGACAAAGAAAAGGGTAGTGTGTCTCCATTTCCTACGCCTACTTGCACCAGGTGTGGGAGGAGTCATTATGATAACTGCCTAGCCGGTATGGATAGTTGCTATGGGTGTGGATAGGATTGGAACAAAATGAGAGATTGCCTGGTTCTTAAGACTAAGGGAAGGGAGGATAAGAACGTTGCCTCTAATGGTCCGGATGATAGTGCTAAAAATAAGAATAGGTTTTATGCTCTCCAATCTAGAAAAGATCAAGAATGATCTCCTCATGTCCTTTCCGGTACGTGTTTTATGCTTTAGTAACTTTCCAAATTTCTTGTCTTTTGTAACTTGTTATGTTGGACATTGATGTTGTCTTTAGCATGAATGAGCCTCATTATTTCTTTCATGTGATAGAGGATGTTTAGAAAATTTGGTATAGGCTTACTCCCAAGGGGGAGATAGTGTGCCTATTTAGCAAGGTTATTGTATGTTTTTATGTTGCCATGATTTCCTGACATGCATGTTCATGAAAATGCCTAGGTCTTGTTAGAGATAACTAATATGCATTTTTTTGCCTCATGTTGTAGTGAATTTGAGTAGAGTTGCATATAGACCTCATGAGATGAATTAATGAGAATGCCTTCGTTGGAGTTGAAAGATTTCTCCTTAAATGAATGCTTTTTTTTTGAGGAGTTAATTGCATATGAGCTCCATGAGAGTATGTTGAGCATGTTATGACTAGGAGATGGTAGTTCCTTCTTGAACATGACTAGTTATGAGAATTTTATGCATAAATAGGTTGTTAGATGAAGTTCCTACTTCCTTTGGTTGCATTGAGTATGTTTAGGGGGAGTTGAGGTTTTCCTCCTTGTTTATGTGCATTAAGATATGTTGAATGCATGATGGGCTGCTAGTCTAGAGTCGTTTCCCTTAAGAAGTGTTTAGAAATGTCATTCAAGGACGAATGTTCCCAAGGGGGAGATATTGTAATACCCTGGAAACTAGTAGACCAAACTAGAGCCTCAAGCAAGGGCTCTAAAGTTTCATGTATGTGGATTAGAGTCGTAGATGAGACTTTCTGTACATAGAATGAGGGGTTTAGAGGTTAAAAATCAAGGCATGTATTACACCCCATAGTTTAGAAAATCATTTAGTATTCTATTGAGGGTTGCAAGGGCAAGTGCCAAAGCAAAGGGGCAAAGCCTAACCCAAGGGCCAAGGCTGTCCCAATCTTGGTGCACACTGCATCAAGTCCACGACCACCACCACGGCCAGTGGTGTTAACCACGGTTTGTGAGGCCAAGGAACTAGCTCCCTAAGGTCTTCCTCAAGGTGGCTAACTTCACGAGCCACTTCATGACCATTGGTCTTGACCACAGTTCGTGGGAAGGCTCGTGAAGATACCTTAGGATGAGGGAAGCCAAGACATCTTTAAACCAAGGACTGCCCACCTTCACGACCAGTGGTCTTGACCACGGTTCATGAGGGGTCTTGTAAAGTCCCTTTACGTGTGAGGGAGGTAAGGCCTTGGGGCCAAGGCACTACCTAGCGGCCACGACCATCACCACGACTCGTGGTCTTTACCACGGATCGTGGGAGGTCTCGTGGTTATCCCTTGGTTTTATGGAGGCCAAGACACAAAGGCCTAGCTACTGGTCCAAGACTGCGAGAAGGACCACGTTCAGTGGTGAGGACCACGACCCGTGGTGCCTCTCGTGAAGGCTTAGACAGTAGGCTGCCAAGTGGGGAGTTAATGAGAAATTCCAAACGTGGGAGTTTTTGGGTGGGGTCATTTTACCTAGTCCTAAAACCCCTATATAAGATATTTGAAGTTTATAAACACCCGTTTAAGTCACTTTATCACAAGACCTAAATCAAAACCCCCAAACATTCTCATTTTAAATATTTCTCTCTCTAGAAAACCAAAGACTTGAAGAAAAAGATAGAGCTCGAAGCTTGGACCAAGAAAAAACCTCCATTGTTGAAAGATTGTGTTAGGGATTTGATTAAAGGTATGTTAACTTACTAATCTATGGGTTCTTCCACCCATAGTGCCCCATAGAAATCCCCCAATTGTGAAGTCAAAAACCCAATTCTAGCTAAGGTTCTTCTTACACTGTCGGTAGGGTTTGGGTATGATTCCAATCTAGTGGATATTAGCTAATTATATTTGATTTAGAATTTAATTGTGATATTATAATGAATTCATGTGCTTTTCATGTTTGCCCTAGTCGAATTTATGAAGTTGAATTATGTGGGTTATTACAATAGAAGGTGAAATTGAAGGTCAAGGTAATCTTATAATATCAATGCTTTGACTAGTAATTGTCTAAGGTGAGAAACCTATATCCATGACTTGAACTAGAATAATGTAAATATGATGGGTCTTGATTAGTAATGCCTGAGATTGATCTTACATGATGACTTATATGCATGAATTGAACTAGAATTTATTGATAATGAGGAATGTGATAAAGAATTGCTTAAAATGAAGCTTATGACTTGAATGTCTTATAATCTAGATATGAATAACGATAGAATGAAGTAAAGCTTTGAGAGTAAGACTTGTAGTCATGTATGTTGAATCACTAGGGCTTTTAGAGTAGAGTCAATGTGATGAGTAGAAGCCTAATAGTTGGATTTGTGGTGAAAGGCCTATACTCACCTAGACTACCTTATGAATACTTGAAAGTATGAAGTCATAGAATCACTTGAACATGGATTGGTTGTCAAGGACATCCTTCCATGAGATATGAATGTTAAGCAAGGCTTAATAGTGAATCTAGGGGTATATGCTTGTCCCCTAGTGGATATTGATAATGAGATGGAGTGTCACAGAAGATGGGGTCCGGGCTCCAAGTTGAAAGGAGAACCATACGTAGTTGATGTGAGGACTATCCAAGTTAATGGGGGAACTCTTTCGTAGTAGAGTGTGGGTTTTCCCAAAGTTAGGCCTCATGAGATGGAAGCCTTCACATAGTGGAGTTATGGTTTCTAGTAGAAATCTCCATATCGAATGACCTAAGACATGCTTGAAGAAGCATCTCATAGTGTTCAAAAGCATAATTGAACTAAGGCTTACTTAATGAAGTACCTCATAGTGATCAAGAGTGTAAATGAACTTAGACATGCTCAAAGTAGTATCTCATAGGGTCCATGATGATGATGAACTAAGACAAGCTAAAAGTAGTAACTCCTTGGGTTCAATCTGGCAATGAACTAAGATGTGGTTAAGATGGTGCCTCATAGTGTTCTAAAGTTAAAGGGAGGAACTAGGTTCCAAATGAAGAAGTATTAGTATGAGGACCTAAAAGTGGTACTTAGTATATATAGTATTATGGGGTACTATGCATGTATTGCACAACTATGACTTAGGATTATTAAAGAAAAGATTTGAGATATGATTATCCTATAGTTGCCTTCCTTGCTATAATTGACTAGAGGTGAGTGATTCCCTTAGTTATGAAAGTTAAGCTAATAATGAGGCCAAAAGAGGGTGAGTGTGACTAGGATGAGTTCAAGGTTATGCTTAGTGTGAATGGTAGTATGGGATGCCTTTCATGCATTGTACTAGTGGGCTTTGAGGTTACCTAGGAGTATGGTACCATTATGGTAGAGAAGTTTAAGAATTGACCATGTATATAGACTTTGATTAAGATGACCAAAAAGGGGTACTTGGCTTGTGTGGTATTAAACGATGCTATTCATGCTTTGCACATGTATGCTTTTGAGGTTACTTGAGAATGGTTCTATTATGGTCTAGATGACTAAGAGTCAATTATGCTTATATGATACTTTTGTTGGAGACTTTGCTTATTTTGAATACGACTTACCTCCTATTCTCATTAACTATGTCTTATGTTGACTTATGATTATATGATGCTTATATTGGAGATTATGCTATGACTACGTTATTATTTCTTATGCTTATGTCTTATGTTGACTAACCATTTTGAGATGCTCTTATGTTGTTGTGCTAACTTTCATACTCGGTACATTTTTGTACTATCACATACTTTGCCTACATTCTAATCACATGTAGGGTTTCAGAGATTGAGTTCTTTTGGAGGTTAGGTTTCTATGAAGCAAGAAGAGTTGAAGATTTGGTGAGTTCTCATAGCTTCGAGGACAAACCCATTATTTTCTTTATGTCATTTCTTTGTGTTTTAGACTTTGTATGGGTTGCGTCCCAAGATTTTTATTCAACAGTTATGTTAGATGGTTTGAGACAAAACTGTAGTAAAGACTTCTGCTTGCTTTATGAAAATGTTTTAGATTGTATGGTTTAAAAGAAGTTTTAAATTTTCTGTACTTTTTTATTATCTTATATTATGATTATGCTACGGGCTTGTATGAGACCCCTTCGGGGTCAAGTACGCCATGTTACGTCTAAGAGGTACCTCTGGATCGTGACAATTTCCCGGTTCTTACAGCTAATAAAAGGGAGGGTAAGCAAGCTCCTCCTAGTGGTTTGGGTTCCAGTGCTCCCAATAAAAACCAATTCTATGCACTTCAGACATGTGGTGAACAAGGGGGTTCTCCCGATGTGGTTACCGATATGTTGAAAGTATTCTAACTTGATGTCTATGATTTACTTGACCCCGGTGCTACCTTGTGTTTTGTGACTCCGTATGTGTTTATGAGGTTTGATATTCTTCTGATGTGTTGTTAGATTTTTTTTCTGTCTCTACTTTTGTTGGTGATTCTATTGCGGCTAAGAGAGTCTATAGAAATTGTCCCGTTTCTTTATACCATAGAGTCACTCGTGTTGATCTCGTAGAGTTTGATATACTAGATTTTGATGTCATTCTTGGGATGGATTAGTTGCATTCTTGTTATTCTTCTATTTATTGGCGGACTATAGTTGTCAAGTTTTAGTTCCCAAATGAGCCTGCCCTAGAGTTGAAAAGGGGAATTCCATGCCCAAAGGTGGGTTTGTATTTTGTCTTAAAGCTAGAAAGATGATTTCTAAGGGTTGATTTATCATCTAGTTATGGTGAGGGATATAGATTTCGAAACCCCTACTCTTCATCGGTCCCCGTTGTAAATAAGTTTCCAGAAGTGTTCCCAAATGATCTACCTAGTACTCCTCTCCAAAGTGAAATAGACTTCAGTGTTGACCTTCTCACATATACACATGCTATATCTTTTCTTCCTTATTGTATGGCTCTGACAAAACATTGAGGAGTTGAAAGGGCAATTGAAAGACTCGTTGGATAAGGTTTTCATCCGACCGAGTATCTATCTATGAGGTGCTCCTGTTTTGTTTGTCCAAAAGAAAGATTGCTCACTCCGTATGTGTATTGACAACCGACAATCGAAAAAGGTTACCATAAAGAATAAGTATCCTTTTCCAAAGATAGATGACTTATTTAAGCAACAAAGAGGAACAAGTTACTTCCCTAAGATTGACCTCTGATCGGGTTATCACCAATTAAGGGTTAAAAAAGATGATAATCCAAAATCAGCTTTTCAAACTCAGTATGGTCACTATGAGTTTTTGTTGGTGACCTTTGGCTTGACTAATGTTTCAGAAGTTTTTATGGACTTGATGAATAGGGTGTTTATGCAATACCTTGACATGTTTGTGATTATGTTCATTGATGATATATTGATATATTCAAGGAGTGAAGATGAGCACACTAATCACTTGAAGATTGTGTTGAAAATCCTAAAGGACCAACAACTTTTTGCAAAGATTAGTAAATGTGAGTTTTTGTTGAAGTATGTGGCATTTCTTGGTCACATTATTTCCAGAAAAGGTATTGAGGTAGATCCTAGTAACACGGATGCGGTCAAGAGTTTTCCTAGACCTCTATCCCTTATTATATTAGGAGCTTGTTTTGTTTAGTCGATTACTATAGAATGTTTGTGGAATGGGTTTCATTGAATTCCTCTCCATTGGCGGCATTGAACATAAAATTCTTATGATCAGAAGCTTGTAGAAGAGTTTTTAAGAATTGAAGGATAAACTTACTTCGGCTATGGTGTTAACCTTAGCGGAAGGAACTGATGGGTTTGTTGCTTATTGTGATGCTTCAAGAATAGAATTGGGATGTGTCCTCATGCAAAATGGGAATGAATTGCCTATGCCTCACAATAGCTTAAGGTGCATGAAAATAACAATCCTACCCACCATCTAGAACTAGCGGCAGTTGTGTTTGCCTTAAAATTTTGGAGGCATTACTTCTATGATGTTCATGTCTATGTTTTTTCCAAAGCACACAAGTTTGCAATATGTATTCAGTCAGAAGGATCTAAATCTTTGCCAGAGATGATGGCTTGAGTTATTGAAGGACTATGACATGAGTGTTCTCTATCACCCTGGCAAGGCAAACATGGTGGCATATGCTCTTAGTTGATTCTCAATGGGTAGTGTGGCTCATATTGAGGATAGTAAGAAGGAGTTGGTTAGAGATTCATAGATTGGACCGAATGGGTGTTCAGTTGATTAACTCTAGTAAAGGTGGTGTTATGGTTCAAAATGGTTTGGAATCGTCTTTTGTGATGTATGTAAAAGCTAAGGAAGGTCTTGATCCGACTTTGGTTTAATTGAAAGAAACGTGCTTAAGAATTCCATTGCGGCTTTTATGCTAAGGGGGAGATGGTGTTCTTCGTTATCAAGGTTGTTTGTGTGTTCCTAATGTAGATATCTTGAGAGATCAGATCTTATTAGAAGCCCATAGTTGTCGATATTCCATTAGCCGTAGAGCCGCTAAGATGTACAGTAACTTGCGGGAGGTCTATTGGTGTAATGAAATGAAGAGGGATGTTGCAGATTTTTTTGCTAAGTATCCTAATTGTCATCATCTGAGAGTTGAGTATCAGAAACCGGAAGGTTTGTCCCAAGATATTAACATTCCTACGTCGAAGTGGGAAGATTTGAATATGGACTTCATTGTTGGATTACCTCATACCGGGCGACAACATGATTTGATTTGAATTATAGTAGCTCAAATGAAAAAAAATCAGCTCATTTCGCTCCCGTACAAGTGATGAATCTGAGATTTAGACTCATTTAGGGCTTTATTTACAATGATTTGATGTACTCAAATGCTTATTTTGTGCCAATAACTGATGTAAAACCTTTAAATTCTAGGTATATGGATTGAGAAACAAAGCAAGGACACAAATTAGGAATAAAAAGGAACAAAGCGAGCTGAAAGAATGAAGAAAAGTAAGTCTGGTGATCGCCAAGTCTACTTGGCGAGTCACCGAATGGCTTCTTAACAGCCTAAAGTTCCAGTGTACCATGCCCCGAAGGAAAGAACCATATTGGCGAGAGAAAGGAACAGTTGGCGGATCGCCAAGTGGTTTCGCGATGTAGTGTTGGATCACCCAAAGTTACAAACCATGCTGAAGGCCAAGGCAAAAGGGTGGAGGAAATGACCAAAGGGCAGATCGGTGAGCCTGAATTACTCCACCGAGTGGCTCTTTGCAGTACATTTTTGGCGACTATAAATACATTTTTGAACATTTAGTTTAGTATCAATTTTTATACATTACTCTTTAGAACATATTTTTATCAAGTTTTTGAACTAAGAGACAAGTTTTCTCTAGTTTTCCATATGCTTTGAAAAATTGAAGTTTTTTAATTTTGAGAAATTGGAAGTGAGTCTTTGAGATTCTTCGACTTGGAACATTGTAAAGACAAAATCAATATTACTGAGTTGATAGAAACTCAATTTGGTAACAATTTTTTATCTTTTCATGATATCTAGGTAAAACCCCAATTCTTGGGGTGTGATTATGGGCTGATTTAGTTTATGGGTATTGTTAATTGTTAGTGTAAATGCTATTTAGAAGTGAGTTCAATCATTAATTGTTGTTTAATTAAATAATACTAGTTGAAAATGCAGTTTTACCCTTGTGTTTTTGGCTTGCTCGATCGAGAGGTTTTAAAACTAAACTTTTTGATTGATGGTTAGTGGGTATTGGGTTGACATGGGTTCATCTCGAGAGAGTGAATCCTAAACCCAATCCCACACATTCAGCTTGAGGGAGTGAATGGATTAAGGTGTGGGATGTCCTTATTTTGCGTGCTTGTTGATGTTCGAGAGAAATCAACTTGAATCGGGGTAAATTATTCGACAGAAAGTTTACCTCCTCTATTGCCTAGCTTACTCACTAATATCTAGCTATTCTATAATAGTTGCAATTACCCATTTGTCTTTATTAGCCTTTAATTGATCACATCCCAAGAACCTGTCTCATTATTGTATCTTGTATTGTTTACCACTATTGTTAGTTGATAATTAAAACCAAAACCCTGACATTCGTTTCACCCCCTGATTTCAATGATGATTTATTTGAAAATTTCTATTCTCATGACTGATTTGACCATATTTGTACTTCCTAATTGATTCTCAAACACGTACCGCTCCCTATGAGATTCGACCCCAACTCATTTAGTTGGGTTACATACTGATTAACGATCATTGACACTTAGAATTGGATGAAGTGTCTTTGATAACGTTATATTTCTAATCAAAATGGTGCTGCTACCGGGGAGTGGTGTTAGTTGAGATTCTTTTGGTGAAGTTGATTTTTTTTATTTTTAGTCATAGTTGAATCTACTTATTTTTAGTTTTGGTTTGTATGTTGTTATTTAAAGCAGAGGAAATGAGTATCAACGAAAGCAATGGTAACCAAGTGGGCCACAAAGATGACATCAGAAATCTCACTGATGTCAATGAGCCGAATGTTAATGACCCAAATCTTGTGGTGGAGATGGTGCCATTCGCTTGCCTTCGGCTGAAGGGAACGTTGTGTTCCACATTAGAAGCACCATGTTGCATCTCTTCCAATTGAAAGGGTTGTTTGGTGGGTTGGCTCATGAGGATCCCCATGAGCATATAAGAAACTTTGTTGATATTTGCGGGTTGTTCTCCTTTAAGAATATATCCCAAGAGTCGGTCCGATTGAGGTTGTTCCCATTTTCTCTAATGGGAGAAGCGTGCAAGTGGTTGGCTGAGTTGCCAAGAGATTCTATCACTTCGTGGAAAGAGCTTGTCACTACATTGGTAGTGCGATTTTTCCCTCCTTCGAAGATGATGACACTTGTGGACAACATCCAAAGCTTCAAGCGTTTGGACGGTGAGCCAATCCATGAGACTTGACTGAGATTCAAGAAGTTGGTGCTGCAATGCCCAACTCATGGATTGCCTGACAACATTTTGCTGCAATACTTTTACCGAAGCCTTGATTCGGTGAACAAGGGTGTAACTGATCAACTTTCTCTGAGAGGTTTGATGGAACAACCTTAAATTATAGCAACCTAGCTCTTGGATAGTATGACAAAAATTAACCGAGCATGGTACACTTGTGAAGATCAAGTCTACCCTCTAACTTTTAAATTGACAAAGGAGCAGCTTGAGAAAGACCAAGAGAGGGACCAAAACATGGCAAAGATCATGACCCAACTTGACATTTTGTCCAAAAATGAGTGTCAATGCCATGGGTGTTGGGTGTGTTAATCATGATGAGGCCAATCTTGAAGCGATGCACAACGAGGAAGTGAACTTCCAAGCCAACCATAGAGGTGGTTATCGTGCAAACTACCCAAGGCAGGGTGGTAGCCAAGATTTGAACAGGGATGAAGGTTGGAGAGATCGTGATAGAGAGTGAAGGGATCATAACCCCACTTGGAAGGAAAGAGATTGGGAAAAGGACATGTATGTTCCTCCTCACGAACATCAAAAGCCCAAAGATTCTGAAGGTGGCCGGTCTAAGGATATGCTCTCTCGTATTCTCAACAAGGTTGAAGGGTTTGATAAAATTTTGAACAAAATTAAGGAAGATGTATCGACCCTTAGCCAGACGGTTACATGTCATTCCGTCTCTATCAAGCAGTTGGAGACCCAAATGGATCAAATTTCTTCTAATTTAAACCCGAGACAACAAGGGGGGTTTCCTAGTGATACTATGGCAAAACCCGAGAATGAAGTTTAAGTGAGAACTTGCGTCGTGCCACGACGTTAACTAAGGAGCTGCTTGGGAGGCAACCCAAATTTTTATTTGCTTTCTTTTTTATTTGACATAATTGTGTGTTGATTGTGCAGGTGAAAAAGTGGAATGTAGTTGAAATATGCAATTTGGCGAGCCAAAACTCCAGTTGGTGACTCACCAAAAAGGTCGGTGATCCCGACTTGGACCACCATTGGACTCAAGAAATTAGAAGGTGGAATCTGAAAAACTTAGCGGGCCTATGGAATGGTAGTCGAATCATTGAACAGGTTGGGAATCCCGACTTTGTCTGCCATTTGGACTCCCACGTTAACAGGAGGTCCTGTAAAACTTGACGAGGTAGATGACCACTCGGCGTGTCGCCGAGTGGTTCAGTGAAGATAATTAATGTCGCTGAAAGGGTGAGAACTGGATGATTTTTAAAAGGCCAAAGATTTAAAATTTCAAACTCTTTCACATTCCCTCACTTTTGAACTTCACAAAATCAAATTCGCACTTTATTTTCTATTTTTTTGCGTTTTTACCACTCGTTAATCGTTGATTGTGTGTTTGGAGTTGGATACTTTGCCACCTAGCATTACAACCTCTCATATTTGGCATTAAAGGTTGATTTTCCAAACCCCAAACTCGTAATTAGTGGTTAAACTCATTTGCAATTGTAGTTTTTCTAGTGATGTGTGTTGGGCCTCTTAGAAATCGTAAATGTCTTCTTGTTTGCCGATTTTTATTTCAATATCATGCCTAGAATGCCTAATTGTTAATAACCTGAATTGCATGCCTTAAAATTGATCATAAATCTTGTGGGTTGTGCTTAATTGTTGTTGGGTCTAGTCGGGTGAAGTTTGAGTAACCCAAATTTGTGCTAAATAACGTGCTTTGCCCAATGATGGAGCGATTGCCGTCATTATTAAGGGCTAAAGTCGTCAAATGGCCAATTTTGGCCAAACCGGGAGAAGTCTGAGTACCCCAGTGGCATGGTTCTTATGGGTCTGAGTCTAATTGAACAAGTGTATGGTTTGATTTTGTTTTCGGGGGATGCAGGGTTTATTTCGAAAGGTAGAGACATGCCGCCCTGCAAGAGGGCTAACGTAATCACAATTAATGAGGATGCAGTTGTATCCAAGGAAAAGGCTACCAGACTTCCTACCAGATGTGGGAAAGGAAAAGGGAAAGGCAAGACACTTGCTCCTGCGTCACCGAAGGTCAGCTCTGACAGTGACGGAAACTATTCCACTCACCTCACCAATTCTGAAAGTGAGGGTAAGCACCAGGATCCTCTGGTTACCACTTCTAAGCCTGAGGATGATGAGCTACTAATGGCCCAGAGTGCTGACCTATGCTCCAAGAGAATGCATGATCTGTCTAGGATCAGGGTGCCTGAGACTCATACATCGACTCTCGTTCCTGATCAGGTTGTGGTCCCAGCACCACCTGCACAGGGTCATGTTCCCCGATCTTTGAATAGATTAAATACTGAGGGATTGGGGACCATCATTGAGAAGAAGAGTCTGCCTTTAGATGGTGTGATCGATCAGTATCCAGATATTTATCGCACTTTGAAGTCTCACACGTTTCAGATCTTCACACAACCGCGTGGCCGTTACATTCCCAATTGGGTTCGGCAGTTTTACATTGCTTACGGAGAACTAGTGCCACAAAGAAAGAAAAAAGCAGGCAAATTCAAGCCGGTAGAGTATGTGGTTGTTCGGGGAAGGAACGTAAAGTGTGACATTGATGATATAAATGCAGTCCTGGGATGCACAAAAGATATTGATGATGATTGTCAATACTTGATAAGGACAAAGACATTGGAGAATGTGAAAAAAAAGTTGGCTTATTAGTTATCTGACGGCATTCCTAGGAGGATCGAGGCCGGAGAACTCATTGAAAAGAAAGACCTCAATATAGCAGCGATGTACTGGTTTTGATTCATCAGTAGTACTATCATGCCATCCCAGAATGAGTCCATTCTCTGCCACACAAAAGCAGCCTGCCCTGGTTGCATCATTAATGGGACAACGTTAAATTTGGGTATGCTCATTGGCCAAGAAATGGTCATGAGTGCCAGGCAGCGCCATATTTCTCTTCCCTTCCCAGTGTTGATTACTAAGTTGTGCAGACATGCCCGAGTGCCCTTTGATGCGAAAAAGGATGTGGAAGTGACTCCCACCTCTTCTACCGATATTCGGCGCATTGAGGCAGATTACTTGAAGGATAAGGCAGAGAAGAAGAAGGAAGCCCTGGTGGATTCCTTCCTGGTTATTGATACTGACTTATTACATTCATAGGCAGTGTTGCCTACTCTGGCCCCTAGGCCTTCAGGTATAGCTAGTGTTGTTCCTTCTGTGACTCCTAGTTCTTCTACCGCTCCCACACCTCATAGATCTAGTACTACTGATGCTGCTGCTTCCCGACCTCCACTCACCCACGCTGCGATACTACGGATGGGGCAACTAGCCCATTTTGCCGATAGGCGTGCCTCCAGGCTTGAGGCCACATTTCCTGGCATGATTGAGAGGGCCCTTGCTATTATTGTGAAATGCTTGAGTGTGACTATTGATGCCCTTGCGGCACGGATAGCGGTGTGTGAGCGAGGCCAAGGAGATATTGATAAGGTGACGACTCTAAAGGCCGCTATTGCTGAGCTGAGGAAGGATGTGGACCAGCTGAAGTCCACAGACACGTCTGTGATTTTTGGGACTGTGGAGATCCCCGGTATGCCAGCTGATACCAGAGATGAGGTTCGAGCTGAGGAGGTAGCTGCTGCCAAGTCTTAGGTTAAGATCAATGATGAACCTACTTATGAGGGCCTCATAGAGATTAAAGAGTCCATGGTAGATTCTGCCATGCAGATTTCATTGGCAGACACCACCATGGCTGGATCTAGTGCTACTGATGCTGCACCAGGTACTGATGCCCCGACAGATGGAGGAATTGTGTAGACAGAACTTTTCTTTACCTCCCTCTCTGTCACTTTTATTAACATTTTAGTTTTGTTACATTTGAGGACAACTGCTTTTTATTTGTGGTGGGGTGAGGTATTTCCATACCTACCTATTGGGATTATATTTTTTGTATATATATTGGGTTTTTGTGCTGTAAATTGCCTTTTGACACCGTTTTGTGGATGTTTGAGCTTATGCCTCCGAATTTTGAATGCAAATGGTTTTTGACCCTTCTGAGCCACCTTTTGTTGTGTTTAAATGTGGTTGTTCTTGTGAAAATTTGAGTGTCGGTCATGATAAAAATACCGATGACTGGAATAGTGCTCTTAATCGAACAAAAAATGAATGTACAACTACAATGAGGCCAATTGAACTTGTATAGATAATATGTGAACTTTTTACATCTCGTTGTGACTAGCCAATTATCGAATTGAGTCTCTTGTGATGAACATTGCACACTAGCGAAAGTGTGGAGTTTTGTTTGATATTGGTGTCAATCCCTTGTGTGATGAACTTACCATGAACCTTGTGTGATGACACCTAGAGTTTTCTCCGTTGGTCCGGTTGACTAAGTGATGCAAGCTCTTGAAATGATCTTAGGATTTTTTTTTGAAGAGTGAAACATCTTGACAATATACCTCTCTTGTGGCCAACCGCTTGAACACCCTTTGAGCCTTAGCCTTTTCTTGGAAGAAACTTGATGTAATTGTAACCCCCTTTATCATTTCACCCCTAATCATCATGAAGTGTGGTTTGTTTAAATAGCCAACTTAGGCCAAAAGCCTAAGTTGGGGTGTGGTGAAAAGAGAAGGTAAATCTAGAAGTGCAAAGAAGTAACCCTTGATCCATGGTTTTGAGAAAAATGGAACCCTCCATCCAAAAAAAAATGAGAAAAAGAAAAGAAGAATGAAAAAAAAGAATGAAAAGGTTGAGAAATAAAGTTGTGAAAGTTGCAAAACAAATGGGGTGTCCGGTATTCCATGAGAAATGAATAATGGGGTGAATTTTGAGCATGAGTGAAAGTGCTGAAGAAAAAGGAAAGAAAGTGTTGTTCATACCTTTCATGAGGATAGCAACCAGTGAGCCTAAATGACCATACCTTTACACTCATCCCCGTTACAAGCCTTTAAAAGACCTTTGTGATCTCGAGTGAGCTAAAACGAATGTTGGTTGGAAAATAAGTGCAAACCTATGGGTGAAGTCATGCATGTGTTCATCTTTGTGAGTGTTAGAGTTGTATGTGATTTTAGAGCTTTAAATTGTTGAAGAATAGTGTGTGAATATGGAATCATTCTGTGTGAGGTAATTTGAGTACCTTTGTTGAGCTTGAACTTGCATTTGAAGAAAGAATTGTGAACTTGAGAATCTTTGGTAATGGCGAGTCACATCTTTAACCTTTAAGTGGACAATTGATCCTTGCATAAGTAAGTTGAGTCTTGTTGTGTGCATTCATGATTGAGTCTTCTGTAGCACTGTTTGAGACATCCTTTTTGAACTGTGGAACTTGAGATTTACTTGAGGACAAGAAAATGTTTAAGTTGGGTTGCTGATGAGTCCAAGATTTAAAATCATTTAGGGCTTTATTTAAAATGATTAAATGCCCTCAAATTCTTATTTTGTGCCAATAACTAATGTAAAATCCTTTATTTCTAGGTATATGGATTTAGGAACAAAGCAAGGACACTAATTTACAAAAAAAAGGAACAAAGCGAGCTGAAAGAATGACGAATAGTAAGCCTGGTTATTGTCAAGTCTACTTGGCGAATCACCGAATGGCTTCTTGACCTCATAAAGTTCCAGTGTGCCAAGCCCTGAAGGAAAGAACCAAATTGGCGAGAGAAGGGAGCAGTCGGCGGATCGTCGAGTGGTTCCGCGATGCAGTGTTGGATCTCCGGAAGTTACAGACTTTAAGGATGCCGAAGGCCAAGGAAAAAGGGCATAGGAAATTACCAAAGGGCGGATCACCGAGTGGATCGACGAGCCCGACTAACTACACCGAATGGCTCTTTGCAACACATTTTTGGCGACTATAAATACATATTTGAACGTTTAGTTTGGTATCAATTTTTATCAATTACTCTTTAGAACAGATTTTTATCAAGTTTTTGAACAAAAAGATAACTTTTCTCTAGTTTTCCCTAAGCTTTGAAGAATTGAAGTTTTTCACTTTTGTGAAATTGGAAGTGGGTCTTGGAGATTCTTCGACTTGGAACATTGTAAAGACGAAATCAATCTTACCGAGTTAATGGAAATTCAATTTGGTAACGATTTTTATGTTTTAATGATGTCTAGCTAAGACCCCAATTCTTGGGGTATGATTATGGGGTGATTTAATTTATGGGTATTGTTATTTTTTAGTGTAAATGCTATTTAGAAGCGAGTTCAATCATTAATTGTGGTTTAATTTAAGAATTGTAGTTGTGAATGCAATTCTACCCTTGTGTTTTTCGCTTGCTTGAGAGAGGGGTTTTAAAACTAAGCTTTTTTATTGATGGTCAGTGGATATTAAGTTGACATGGGTTCAACTCGAGAGAGTGAATCCTAAACCCAATCCCACATATTCAGCTCAAGAGAGTGAATGGACTAAGGTGTGGGCTGTCCTTATTTTGCGTGCTTGTTGATGTTCGAGAGAAATCAACTTGATTCGGGGTAAATTGTTTGAGAGAAAGTTTACCTCCTCTATAGCCTAGCTTACTCACTAATATCTAGCTATTCTCAAATATTTGCAATTTCCCATTTGTCTATATTAGCCTATAATCGATCACATCCCAAGAACCCGTCTCATTATTGTATTTCGTATTGTTTGCCACTTTTGTTAGTTGATAATTCAAACCATAACCCCCCATTTGACATTTGTGTCACCCCCTGATTTGAATGTTATTTTTATTCAAAAATTTCCATTCCTATGACTGATTTGACCATATTTGTACTTCCTAATTTATTCTAAAATACGTACGGCTCCCCTTGGGATTCGACCCCAACTCAATTAGTTGGGTTATATACTGATTAATGATAGTTGATGCTTAGAATTGGATAAAGTCTCTTTGATGACGTTATATTTCTAATCAACAAGTTTCTTATTCGGTGCAGGACTATGCTAAGTTGTATCTGAGGGAAATGGTTAGGTTTCATTGAGTTCCCTTGTCTATTTTCCTTCCCTTGTCCATTATATCTGATTATTGTACCCAATTCACTTCTATGTTTTGGAAATATTTCAAAAAGGGTTTTGGTATTCGTGTAAATCTTAGTACGACCTTTTATCTGCAAACTCATGGGAAAGTGGAGCATATTATCCAAACATTAGAATATATGATGAGAAAATATGTTATTAACTTCAAGGGTAATTGGGATGATCATTTTCCTTTGATTAAGTGTGCCTATAATAATAGCTATCACTCAAGTATTGGTATGGACCCATTTGAGGCTCGATATTGTAGGAGGTGTAATCTCCCATAGGCTGGTTTGAGGTGGGTGAAGTTGCTTTGATAGGTCCCCAGTTAGTTCATAAGGCCATGAATAAAGTTCGACTCATTAGAGGAAGGTTGAAAACGGCCAAAAATTGACAAAATTCCTATACCGATGTTAGTAGAAAAGATCTTCAGTTTGATATAAGTCATTGTGTCTACTTGAAAATTTTACCCATGAAGGTTGTAATGAGATTTCGGAAGAAAGGCAAGCTTAGTCCTTGTT
Organism: Solanum gracilifrons; assembly: GCA_029582605.1. NCBI lineage: Eukaryota > Viridiplantae > Streptophyta > Magnoliopsida > Solanales > Solanaceae > Solanum > Solanum gracilifrons. The sequence goes on along the minus strand of JAJOOH010007302.1, from coordinate 32,724 downwards.
ATGGGGGTCTATATAAGATTATAAGGTGTGTTGGTAAGGTTGCTTATGAAATTGAATTTCCTAATGACTTGGCATCGGTGCATCCGATTTTCCATGTCTTCTTATTGAATAAATGTGTTGGTGATCCGACATCCATAGTGCCATTGGAGAGGATTGGCCTAAAGGATAGCCTTTCTTATGAATAAGTTCCGATTGAGATCTTAGCCTGATAAGTTTGGAAGTTGAGAAATAAAGAAAATTGCTTTGGTGAAAGCGTTTTTGGAGGAATCAGTAAGTTGAGGGAACTACTTGGGAGGCCGAAGCCGATATTATATCACGATATCCTCATCTCTTTTCCCCCATCGCTACTCTAGCTTGAGGTATTTAGTCCCTCATGGCTTACTCCTTTGGTGTCATGTATCTTAGATATTCCCATGATTTCCTCATTTAAGCATGTTCATGAAAAACTTGAATTTTTTTGAAAAAAAAAAGAGTTAGTTTATATATTGACTTCTACATGTTAATATGTATTTGAGTATGAGTTGCATATAGACCTTATGAGATGATGTGTTGAATATGCTTTAGCTTAGAATTAATTTTCCTCTTTGAATATGTAGATTTATGTGATTGCATTCATGTTGGGTCAATTGATCCTCTCTCTACCCTCCTTATGATGTCTTGAGTCCTATTCGAGGAAGAATGTTCCCAAGGGGGAGATATTATAACATCAAAGAAAAAAATAGACTAGTAAGGAAGGGTTCAAGGACTGTAGAAGAGTCCATTGTCAGTGAACCCATCCTTGAACCCAAGCCTTGTGAAAAATATTCTAAGGCAAGGGTATAAGGAAGGGTTCAAGGACGGTGGAAGAGTCCACGCTGAGTGAACCCGTCCTTGAACCAAAGCCTTGTGAAAAATATTCTAAGGAAAGTATCTAAGGAAGGGTTCAAGGATGGTAGAAGAGTCCTTGGTCAGTGAACCCATCCTTGAACCCAAACCTTATGAAAAATATTCTGAAGCAATGGTCTAAGGAATGGTTCAAGGATGGTGGAAGAGTCCACGGTTAGTGAGCCCATCCTTGAATCCAAGACTTGTGAAAAATATTCTAAGGAAAGGGTCTAAGGAAGGGTTCAAGGACGGTGGAAGAGTCCACAGTTAGTGAACCCATCCTTGAACCCAAGTCTTGTAAAAAGTATTGTAAGGCAATGATTCACGGACAAGTTTGAGGCCAGTAGAATGGTCCATGGACAGTACACCTGTCTGAGGAGATCGACTTAGAGAAAAACATTCAGGCATGTGGTTCACGATAGCCTTTACAAGCCGTGAATCGATGAATGGCCGGTGAAAGGCTTTTATGAAAGAATCCCATCAATTTTTTTTAAGGTTATATGGGTCTTTTTCTATGCATCTAATACCTAAACTAGGTTGTTTGAATCCTAATCCTAGACCCTATATAAATATTTTAAGCCTAAAATATAACCATTCTAAATCACTCTTTAAATTTCCCCAAATCCTTCCAAATTCTTTCCGCAAATATTTCTCTCTCTAAAAGAAGAAGAAGAAGTCAAGCTAGGGTTGTCAAGACCAAGACTCCTAATTCTCCATTGATTGCAAGCATTTGGAATCAATGTATGATAGCTTCCATCCATGAAGCCCTTTCCTCCATAGAGTTCCTAAATTCTCCAATTTATAAAGTTAGAAATCGCCAATTAAGTTATGTTTTTTACTCTATGTCATGTGTTCTTTTAAATGTTGTAATATTAGATTGATGTATGAACTTTTATGGATGAATTGATATAATCTCATGATTTTAAGGTGAATCCCCATGAACCCATGGTTAATCCATCTTTTATAGATATTGATGATTGAAAGGGGGTCTTGAACTATGAAAAGTGAATTATAGAATTATACATGTTCTTATGGAATTGATGAGATATGATGTAGATTGCTTTGAACGTAAAAGCATATATGTTGTTGTTGTGGTCAATAATTGTGAAAGGATTGCTCACATAACTACCTCATGAATGAGCGTGAAACATTTTCTCAAATTAAGGATCTTAAGGTTGAAAAGTCTTCTCACCTAAAATGAATCAATGATAATGAACTATTCTAATGAAACCTAGCTTGGATTGGTTACTTCATTGCACCTTTCCATGGATGACATATGACTTAGCTTGGATTGGTAAGATGACGTGCCTTTCCATGGATAATAAAGACAACTTAAGAAAATGACTATCCAGTGGAATTTATGCTTAACACATAGAGGATATTGATATGGGATTTCTTTCATTAGTAGAGGTCGGGTTTCTAGAATCAATCTCTTTATCCCATACCTATGTGCCCCCATAGGATGATTGTCTTAGATAAATATTAGCTAGTGGATCCACATAAGCTAGAAGTTCATGATAAGTAGGACGACCCTTTTTGGTATGGCTTAGATACCAAATTTCGTGTTGATAGCTCACATGGTCTGATATGTCGGTTAAAGGTAAATCTCCCACAATAAAGAACTAAGGTTACTTCGAAGAGTATCTTACATGTGACTTAAGATAATGTCTATTTTAATTGACCATGTTTTGATACTTATGTCCTTTAGTTCCTTTACATTCAGGATTTATCTTGGTCATTGCACTTTATGGAATGTCCCTTTTCTCATGTTTTCAAAGTTTTTATGCATGGCTATCATACTTAGTACATATTTTGTACTTACACATACTTTTGCCTACATTTCCCCAAATGTATGAACCGATCTTACAAATTCACACTTTCATGGCTAGGGATCTCATATAGAAGATTGAAGTTTCGTGAGTCCTCATATTCAATTGACTGAGCTTCATTTTCCCCTTTTTTCTTTACTTTCAGTTTTGGAACTTGATGTACGGGCTACGCCTCAATAATCCCTTATGTACTAGATGGGTTTTAGAAGATGTTTAGATTTCTGCTTTTCTCTGTAAAACTTCTATATGTTGAAACTGTCTTTTATCTCTTATATTTAATATCATTGTATGATAAATACTAAGTGGTTTGTATGGGGCTTCTCGAGGTTTATACGCCATGTTAAGCCTAGGGGCTACCTTGGCTCGTGGCTGCTGGTGACTTTTCACATTCATCGTCCAATGGACATGGTCATTTTAAGTTTCAACATATGTTTTCCGTTCAAAGTTCCTTCAATGCTCCTCCTAAATTTAACAAAGATAGGGTGTCTTACTCTAAACCTCAAGAAGGAAAGGGTGGTGAATCTTCATTGTTTACTTGTGCTAGGTATGGAAGAAAACATGACTCTAAATGCCTAGCCTATTCTAATTTATGTTTTGGTTGTTGAAAGATGGATCATAACATGAGGGATTGTCCCTAAGTTTCTAAGAATGAAAGAGACAATTGTTGACGAGCTCAACCTTACCCTTCATCAAGTTCTAGCGGGAGTCAGAAGAAAATCAAATTTTATGCATTAGAGATTTGTCGTGAGCAATAGGGTTCTCCCGATGTGATTACATATATGTTGAAAGACTTCAATATTAACGTTTACACATTTTTATCCTGGTGATACCTTGTCTTTTGTGAAGCCATATGTGGCTAAGAGGTTTGATATTCTTCTAGATATGTTGTTGGACACTTCTTTTGTTTCTACCCATGTTTGTGGATCTATTATCACTAAGAGAGTCTATAGAAAGTGTACCGTCTTCCTATCCCATAAAGTCACTCAAGTTGATATGTTACATTTCAATATTGTTTTTGGTATGGATTGGCTGCATTAATGTTATGCTTCCATTGATTGTAGTTACCAAGTAGTAAAGTTTAAGTTTCAAAATGAACCAATCCTAGATTGGGAAAGGGGAAGTTTTACGCCTAAGGATCAGTTTGTCTCTTGTCTTAAAGATAGGAAAATAATTTCCAAGGGTTGCGTATATCACTTTTTTGGGTTAGGGATCCGGATTCTAAAATAGCCCTTCTTTTAGTCGTTACCCATTGTTAATGGGTTTCCAAAAGTATTTCTTAACGATTTACCCAGTGTTCCCCCCAAAAGGGAAATAGACTTTGGTATTGACCTTCTCCCAAATATGTAGCCTATCTCTATGCCTCCTTATCGTATGGCTCTGACAAAACTTAAGGAGTTAAAAGAGCATTTGAAAGATTTGTTGGATAAGTGTTTCATCCGACCGAGTATCTCTCTATGGGGGGGGTCCAATTTTGTTTGTTTGGAAGAAAGACGGTTCACTTTGTCTGTGTATTGACTACCTGCAATTGAACAAGGTTACCATTAAGAAAAATATATCCTCTTCCAAGGATAGATGATTTATTTGATCAACTTCAAGGAGAAATTTACTTCCTTATAATTGGCCTCCGATCGGGTTAGCACCAATTGAGGGTGAAGGAAGATGACATTCCAAAGACAGATTTTTGAAATCGGTATGCTTATTATAAGTGTTTCTAATTATCTTTGGCTTAACAAATTTTCTGGACGCATTTATGGATTTGATCAATACGGTGTTTAGATAATACATTGATATATTTATGATTGTGTTTATGGATGATATCCTTATTTACTCAAGGAGTGAGGATCATAATACTCTTTATCTGAGGTTTGTGTTGCAAGTTATCAAGGACCTACAAACTCTTGCAATGTTTAGCAAATGTGAGTTTTAGTTAACATAAGTGGCTTTTCTTGGTAATATTGGTTTCAGTAAAGGTATTGTGGTGGATCCTAAGAAGACACATGCGGTTAGAGTTGGCCTAGACCTCTCTCCCCTTCGGATATTCAAAGTTTCTTGGTTTTGGCTAGTTACTCTAGATGTTTTTTGAGGGGTTTTCTATGATTACCTCTCCATTGACAACATTGACCCGAAAGAAGGTTAAGTTCATATGTTCTGAAGCGTGTGAAAACTGTTTTCAAGAATTGAAAGATAGGCTTACCTCTGCTCTAGTGTTGACATTACCGGAAAGATCTGAAGGATTTGTATTTTATTTTGATGCTTTAAGAGTTGGGTTAGGGTATGCTCTTATGCAAAATGGGAATGTTATTGCTTATGCTTCACGACAAATTATGATTCATGAAAAATACTATCCTACCCATGATTAAGAAGTGGTAGCGGTTGTTTTTCTATATGATTTTGAGGTATTATATTATTGTGTTCATCTCGATGTTTTTACCTACGACAAATTTTTTCAATATGTGTTTAAATAGAAAGATGTCAATCTTCGCCAAACAAGGTGGCTTCACTTACTAAATGATTATTACATGAGTTTTCTCTATCACCCTGGAAAGAAGAATGTGATTGCAGATACTCTTAGTGGGTTTTCTATGGGAAGTGTTTCTCATATTGAGGATGGTAAAAAAAAGTTGGTTCAAGATGTTCATTGATTATCCCAATTAGGTGTTCGGTTGGTTGATTCCACCAAAGGCAATATTATGGTCCATAATGGTTTACAATCCTCTTTTGTGTGAGATGTGAAGGCCAAGTAAGGTCTTGATCCGAATTTCATTGAATTGAAGGAAGTAGTGCTTAAGAATTGCGTTGAGGCTTTCTCTTAGGTGGGAGATGGTGTACTTCGGTTATGGTCCATAATGGTTCAGAATCCCTTTGATTGATTTTGCATACAATAATACCTATCATTCCTGAATTGATATGTCTCCATTTGAGAGTCTTTATGGTAGGAGGTGTATATCTCCTATGGGTTGGTTGGAAGTTGGTGAAGTTGCCTTGAGAGGTCCACAATTAGTAGGCAATAGAAAAAGTTTGGCTTATTAGAGAAAGGTTGAGAGCAGTTCAATGTCGGCAAAATTCATATGTCGATATTAGAAGGAGATACCTTGAGTTTTATGTTCATGATTGGGTCTTCTTGGAAATATTACCCATGAAGGGTGTTATGAGATTTGAGAATAAAAGGAAGCTTAGTCCCTGATATGTGGGCCCGTATAAGATTTTGAAGCGTTTTGGTAAAGTAGCTTATCATCTTGATTTTCCTAATGATTTGGCATTGGTACATCCTCTTTTTCATATCTCCTTATTGAAGAAATGTTTTGGCGATCCGACATCCATTGTCTCCTTGAAAGGTTTGGGAGTTGAGGAAAATCTTTCTTACGAAGAAGTTCTGGTTGAGATTTTGGACCAGCAAGTTAAGAAGTTGACAATTAAGGAAGTTGTTATCGTAAAGGTTCTTTGGAGGAATCAATTAGTTGAGGGTGCAAATTGGGAGGCCTAGGATGATATAAAGACCCTTTATCCTCATCTCTTTCCTTTTGACCCTACTTTAGCGTCAAGTATTTAGTTCCTCATGTTCGATCCTTATGACTTAGTCATTCTCAATATTCATTATGCATGCATGCTCATGAAAACTTAATTTTTGAGAAAATGAGTTAACTTGATTGATTTCTCCATGTTTATGTGCATTTGAGTAAGATTTGCATATAGTCCTTTTGATTAGATGTTTTGAATATGCTTTAGCTTGGAGTCAATTTTTCCTCCTCACATATGTGCATTTATGTGATTGCATTCATGTTGGCTTTAAATCATCTTTCTATTCTCCTTATGATGTCTTGAGTTCCATTCAAGGATGAATGTTCCCAACTGGGAGATATTGGAAAACCTCATATTCAGAAAAGAAGGATAATAACAGTTTTGGACCGATGTTTGTATCTATGAATCTCATCCACAGACTGTAGAAGCTTCTATGGGCCATAGGTGGAAAGCGTAGGCAGGGTAAAATAATTTTAAAAAGTCAAGTTCCAGTGCCCTTTTGACGGTCCGACGGGCCGAACCATCATTACTCTTACGAGTCGTAGGCAGGTCTTGTAGGTAACTCCAAACTAAGTGAAATTTTAAAGCTCAAAGTTGGTTTATATGTTTGGCATGTACGGGCTGTAAGTAGATCTACAAATAATTAATTGGATCCATCAAAAGTGGGTCAATTTTAAAGTCCAAGTAACCCATCGACAATTGACCCATACAGTCCATCAAAGGACCTACGGACCGTAGGTCCAACCATCGATGAGGTTTGACAGATATTTTAAGATTGTCCTTTGGGTCTTTTCCTTAAAAATTTAACCCAATGCTATGTCATTTTACATTCTATCCTCGACCCTATATAAACATTTTAAGCCACCAAATGACCCAAAGGAACTCATTTTCCTAAATTCTCAGAAGTTGATCAAAGTTCTTCCCCAATATTTCTCTTTCTAAAGCTTTAAGAAGAAGTCTAGGAATTCATGATCAAGTCTCTAAATTCACCATTGATTGTGGGATTTTGACATAAAGGTATGATAGTATTCACCTATGGAGACCTTTACTCCACAGGGTTCCTAAATTCTTCAATTTTACAAGTTAAATCTCCAATTGAAGTTAGGGTTTTACTCAATCTCATGGGCTCTTTTCAATTATGATCTAATTGATTGGTTTATGCCTTTTTATGCATGAATTGAGATAATTACAAGTTTTTAAGTTGATTCCACTTGAACCCATGCATGTTCAATGATTTTTAGATTTTGATCATATGATGAAGCTTTTGAACTATTAAAGATGAACTTATGAAGATATGCCTATTTCTTTATGAAATCGATATAAATGATTTAAGATTGATTTGAGAGTGAAGCATCAATGTTATTGTTGCTGTGAAATTATTTCTCACATACTACTCAAAACATGATAGTTAAAGGATTTTCTTACATAAAGGATCCATAAGGTTGAAAGGTTTTCTTCTCACCTAAATTGAATCGATGTTAAGGAGCAATTCTAATGATTTCTAGCTTGGATTGGCTACTTGATGTGCCCTTCCATGGATAATAAGATAAAGTTAAGATTAATGACTATCTCGTGGGATTTATGCTTAGAACCTAGTGGACAAGTGGCGATTACCCATGTCCCATAACTATGTTCCACAATAGGTTGTCTTAGATAGACATTAGCTAGTGGTTCCACTTAAGCTAGAATTTTGTGGTTTTTACCTTGTAAAGTAAGGACATCTTTTTTCATTATGGGTTGTACACTGAATTCCATATTATAGCTCGCATGGTCTATGTCAGTTAAAGGTAAATCTCCTACAATAATGGACTAAGGTTACCTTCTAAAAAGTATCTCAAATGTGTTTGAAAGAAGTTTAGCTTCCATTGACCATGGTTACAACTTATGTTTCTCATATGTTATTTTAGGATTTAGGTTGGTCATTGAATTTCATATAAAGTCCCTCTGCAAGATTTGATAACTCTTATGCATTGGTATTATACTTGGTACACTACATGTTCTGGCGCATTTGCCTACATTGTTTCATTAATTTAGGGTCTGACACTCCTACCTCTCATACTCGTGGCTATGATCCCATCTATACATTGAATATTGGTGGGTCCTCATGTTCCGAGGACCTAGGCTCTTTTGTTGCTTTCATGTCTTTTCATTTTAGATTTTGTATGTGATGTTTTGGTTACATCCTCATCACTTCCTTATGATTGAATAGATGACTAGGGTGTACTTTTGGTCGTGATACTTTCACTTTTGTACTATTTGTATCATCTATGTAACTTTTCACCTCTAATTCTTATATATAACATGACTCATCAATTATTGATTGAACATATTAAGAGCAGGTGCGTCCTTTTCAACACCTTTAACACATACGATTACACTAGTTGATACATCAAAGCATTGTATCTCTACATCATTATGTGTTGTATTAACAGAGATTGGATACATAACAAATCCAACCTCATTTATCCACCTCAACATTCAACTTTACTCCAATACTATTCCTAAAAATCAATGGAGAGGAATTACCTTCTATAATGTATCTGATCTCAACCTTTTTCCTTATTTCGTCAATATTCAATGCAGCTGCAATGGATGAACTAAGTTCACAAATTAAATATTTTTCTCAACAATTAGTCCTTCACTTTTGTAATGTTCATATTTAACCTCACTTTCCCACATTCTTCGATGCCTCAACAAAGTCAAAATATTAATTATGCATCTTATCAATTTTTTAGATAATGGAACAGAGAGAACTATGAACTAGGAGAAGAAATTAGAAATTTGAATTTTGATTTTTTTTTGTTTTGTTACACTTTACGACTGAATCATTGACAGTAACATGAAATGAAATAGAACAATTTATGGAATCTTAATTTGATATTTAGTTTTTTTCCCTTATTAAGTGCAACAGATGAAGACATAATGTACCAACACTAATGTATCTTGATAGTTAGTTATGTATCCAAAATTTCTAAAAAACATGGGATTTGTGTATTTAGAAAAAGAGTAGGGATAAGAGGCAATTGCACCTTTACACTATGGGGTTCTTAAATTTTTTACAAAACAAATTCACAGAGAAGAATATCGAGACCACTGAATGCACATCGTGTCCTTAAGAAAAATATTCCACTCAAATACCCGAGGTTAATATAATATATTGATAGGAAGATCTTAGTCCCCAGTGTATCAGTACTTGGAATCACGGTGTCAAAAAACCACTTAACAGTTGTAAAGTACATCGAGAATACTAGATTTAGTAGATGAAGAAGAAGTCTACAAATTCGTTGTTCAAAAAATGATAGAAAATCCCTCTAATTATAGATAATAAGGATAGTGTAAATATGTGTATATTGCATCGTTTCGAAAAGGTCACAACCCTTTGAAAAGTAACCACCTTCAGAAATGTCACAACCTTTCATAAAAGTCTGAACTTTTCATAAAAGTCACAACTTTTCATAAAAGCTACAACTTTTCATTAAAATCACAACCCTTCATAAAATCCACAACTCTTCATTTTCCATTCACACGTTTTAAAACCCAAGAAATATCTACCAATTGCATATCTACTATAACACCTTGTATTCTAGAAAACCAGAAATGAAGATTTCAGAAGTTGTAGGTGCCACCAACGATGCCACCTACAGAGTGTAGGGTGACCCATGGACCGTAGGTGGGGTCCGTGGTTGGACACCTGCAGCCTCTTCCCAGAACCCACAAGAAAAATTGTATAAGGGTCGACGCACGGACGGACCTACAGACCGTAGGTCAAACCATAGACCGGGGTCCTGGTCTCTGGATCGAGACCCTCATGACCCCCTCTCTAAAAGCCAAAGACGGTTTACAGGATGGACCATAGGTCAGTGGACGGTCCGTCGGTTCGCCCCGACAGCTTTAAAGTCAGGGGTCATTTGGTCTTTACCCTATGAGTTGGACACCTAAACTTCATTGTTTAACCCCTAAACTCCATCTTTTTAGTCAATTTTAGCCTAGTAACTTATTAGAACTTACCCTAGTCAACTCATTCTCCAAAAAATCATCAAGTTGAACGAGAAAAGGGAGAAAGAGTTAACCAACCCTCTCTAAGAATGCAACAAGGTTTCCTCCAGTTCCATCCCTGAAATCGAAAGATTTCTCCATGAAATTCATCACAATGTATGTGGGATTTCACTAATGGGTTCCTTTAGCCCATTAAATCCTTAAAATTCAGTTAGATTTTTTATTCATTATATCATGTATAGACCTAGGGTTTCTAGTACTTCAAATTATTGTGGTGATTCAGTTGTTAGACAAATCCAAATCAGATTATCCTGTTTTTGTGTAATTGTTGCCTAGTTCTTCCATGAAACTCAGAACCCTAGTTGTGTAGATTCGCTTAGTTGATGGATTACACTTGCTAGGTCAGTTTATTCAGATATACATGCCCTTGTTAAGAATGTTTCATTATCAGTATGTTAATGTTGCATTTTCAGTTAGCATGCCAGTATTTTGAGCTATTCAGTGTTACAAAAATTCAGTTATAATGTGTTACTTACATAATCAGTTGGGAGTAGGCTTAATACCGAGTGGACTAAGGGTAAGTGACCCTCATAGTCCTAGAACTACGTGCCCCATAGGATAAGTCCCCTCTATGGGCAACATATTTAGTGATCATGCCAGTCATGCCTTTATACCCTTGTCAAGATATATTGGGTCCCCTCGATGGGGCGATATATCGAACTACACGAATAGCTCTCGTGTTTTTATGTCGGCTCCCACAATTAGATTCTAGTGTATTGACCAGGTTATAGTTCAGTATTCAGTCTCAACATGCTATGTACTTGGTCGGTGTATGCAGTTAACTCAATATTTAGTAAATTTCAGTATTTACCATCATGTTCAGATTATATCATTGTTCTTATTGCTTTGTTCAGTTATGTATATGTTCTTCAACTTTATCCTATTATGCATGCTCAGTACCATTCAAATACTGACGCATACTATGCGCTACATCTTCTCGCGATGTAGGTTCAGGTCCTCAACATTCAGATCACACATAGATCAGATCTCTATTTCAGCAGCTTTAGTGGTGATTCCTCATTCACTGAGGATGATAGACTTGTTTCTTTTTTTTCTTTCAGTCTTTCAGGTTCAGTTTTGCTAGAAGTTAACTGGGGGCATGTCCCAACAACTTTAGTAAGTTAGAGGTTTTTATCAAGACATAGCTAGATTCAGTTTTAGTTTGAGTTTGATCTTGTAGTTGTCATTAAAATAAGTTTTACATATTCAGACTTAGAATGAGTATTCCCCATCATTTCACTTTATGTCATGTTTTAGGCTTCCACATACAATTTCTCATTTCAGCTATCTTAGTATGCTTAAGATATGCTAGCAGGGTTAGCTTGGGTCACTCGTGATCCTAAGTCTTGTGTTAACTTCCAAGGGGTAGCGTCGGGGCGTGACAAACTTGGTATATGACCATTTGGTTCAAGAGTCCTAGGATGTTTTTAAAGCCACACTAAGTAGAGTCCCTTTCATGAGTGTGAAGCACGCCAAAACTATGAAGGGGAGGCTACAGACTATTTTTAGGAAAAACAACAGTTTTTTGATATTCTTATCGTGCGTGGGTATGACCTTCTTTCTAACTCGATGTTATGTGTTTTCCGATCATGCCTTCTTGTAGAGCTTACCCAAGGAATGCTAATGCACACAATGCTGATGCAATTCCTCCAGTCCCATATCAAAAAGTTTCAAATGCGGAGTTTTAGAATGCCATTAAACGCTTGGCCCAGAGTGTAGCTAACCAGAACAATCAGCAGGTTGCAGTTCCTGCAAATGCAGTTCCTCCATGATTTTGTTAGGAGGAACCCACCTATGTTTCAAGGGTCTTAAGATGGTGAGGATCCCAAAACTTCATTGATGATGTCAAGAAAATCTTTGGAGTGATGCAAGTGATAGGAAATTATAGGGTAGAGTTGGCGTATTACCAGCTTAAGGATGTGGCTCACATTTGGTTCACTCAATGGAAAGAAAACAAGGGTGAGAATGTCGCTCTCGTGACATGGGAGTGTTTTACTGGAGAGTTGAGCGAGATAAAAGTTTAAAAGTTCAAGAATTTGAGGCAAGGTTCTATGACAATCCAAGAGTACAAAGTTAAGTTCACCCAGCTCTCCAGGTATGCTCCACAATGTTTGCTGATTCCAGGCCCTGATGAGTAAGTTTCTATTTGGGGTATCTAACTTGGTGAGAACAGAGTACCGAAAAGCTCTGTTGCTAGAAGATATGAACATCTCTAGGCTCACAACTCATGCTCGCAGGTTGAAGGAGATAAGCTTAGGGAACATGTTATGGATAACAAAATGGCTAGGACAGGCAATTATGAGTATTCTCAATAGAAATTAGGTGGTGGAAATAGCTCGCAGTTTCAACAAAGGTCTTCAGCCCCAACACCTTCATCAGCTAGTGTTCCATCCTCTAGGTTTTGACATGATCAGAAATGTAGCAGATCAGGCTCTAACTCCCAATGAGTATTTTAGTTACTAGAACCTACCTAACTCATCCAAAGTGTAGTAAGAACCATCCAGGCAAGTGTCTTGCAGGAAAGGATGGATGCTTTGGGTGTGGTCAGACTGGTCACAGATTCAGGGATTGCCCTTTTTCTAAACAGGGACAGAAAGGTAACAATGGTAGGGCTCAATCTACAAGTTCAGCAGCACCAGAAGGTTTCTTGACTCAGCAGGGTACTTTATCTAGTAAAGGTGGCGATCAGCGCTAGAACAGGTTGTATGCTCTCCAGGCTCGCCAGGATCTGAATAATTCTCCTCATGTGGTTACTGGTACGTTTTGAGTCTTTCATTTAGATTTTTATGTTTTGTTAGATCCAGGGGCTACTCTTTTCTTTGTAACTCCTTGTATAGCAGTAAACTTTGGTGTCAGTCCACAAACTTTCTCCGAACCATTCTCAGTCTAAACTCCAATCAGTGACTCAATTATAGCTAGATGGGTATACAAAAATTACCCTGTCATAGTCTCAAAGAAAGTCACCTCAACAGATCTTGTAGAGTTAGAAATGGTAGACTTTTATATCATTCTAGGCATGGATTGGTTAAATTCCTGTTATCCCTCAGTCGATTGTAGAACTAGGATCGTTCATTTTTAGTTTCCGAGCCAATCTTAAAATGTAAGGGTAGTAGCTCAATGTCTATAGGTCGATTTATCTCTTACCTTAAGGCCATAAATATGATCTCTAAGAGGTATCTCTATCATTTAGCCTGGGTTAAGTATTCAGGCTATGAGTTCCCAAAAGTGTTTCCAGAGATATTCTCGGAGTTCCTCCCGAAAGGGAAATCGACTTTGGAATTCATCTCTTTCCAAATACCCAGCCTATTTCTATTCCTCTTGTCAGATTGGCTCCAACAGAGCTTAAGGAATTCAAAGAGTAGTTGAAAGGTCTAGTAGATAAGGGCTTCATCAGACCTAGTATTTCACCATGGTGTGCAAAAGTGTTGCTCGTGAAAAATTATTATGGTTCTCTCAGGATGTGCGTGGAATATCAACATTTGAACAAAGTTACAATCAAGAATAAGTACCCTATCCCCATGATTGATGAGTTGTTCTACCAACTTCAAGGTGCTAGTGATTTCTCGAAGATAGAGCTCAAATTTGATTATCATTAGCTCAGAGTTAGAGGTAGTGACATTATGAAAATAGCCTTCAGAACTCGACACTACAAGAAAAATGGTCTATAAGGAAGGGAAATATGGTCCCTAGAAGTCTAAAACTGGTCCTAGAAGATCAATTACGATGGGAAATAGCTGGTCGCCACCCGTCCTTGTTGGCTCTGACGCAAAATGTCAATAGCGATGGGTTCAACATACTGGTCGTAAACTTCATTTAGAGACCAGTAAAAAAGATGGTCGCAATATAAATTTTGGGACCACACATCTGCTCCTAATAGATGGATTTATTTCAGTTGCTAAATCTTTTCGACAGACAACCAACTCGTCCTAGATTATCTTTAAGGACCAAAATCTTTGTAGTCCTAGAATATCTTTTAGGGACAAGTAACATTTCTTGTCCTAGAATATCCTTTAGAGACAAGTAACATTTATGGTCTGTAATTGAAAATCCAAGCTTTATGTCACGAAAAAGTATTTTCATCCCAAAAAATCAAATCGCTACTGAAAATCTTGATACAAAATGATAATATATATAGAGAGTGTTATTAATTACAATAAAACAGTTAACATCCCATATATAATTGATGTTAGTTTCAATATTTGCTCAACACCTTAAAAAAAACATAGGAAATGTCTTGAGCTAGACTATAATATATATCAAGTTCTTGTGCATCTTCTAAACTTGCATCTTGGCTTATCAAACTTCAATTTTCAAAATCTGGAAGTACAAAATTTTGAAAAGATGGTGAAAAACTATTTGTATAATACAAACAACGACATATCATGGTAATGAAATATTTGTCAAGAATTTTGAACAAAATGAGCTCTTTACCTGATTTCAAATTCCATCCAGATTCTGGAAAAAACTGGGTTCACACTAGGTATTCTCCCTATCAAGTACTTGGGACTGCAATTTACCTCAAAGAAGTGGACAAAGATGGATTGCCAACAACTAGTGGATAAAATTATAGTAAGAATACAAGCTGCTTCTTCTAAGCATTTGTCATATACAGGAAAATTACATATAGTTATGCAAGTGCCTCTTTCCATTCATAATTATTGGGGAGCATTTTTATCTTACTTCAAAGTGTTTTAAAGGAGATTGATAGGCAGTTTAGGGAGTTTTTATGGAATGCAACTGTGGAAAAGAGGAAGGTAGAATTGGTAGCTTAGGATAATGTTTGTGTCCGTAAGAAACTTGGTGGGCTTAACAATATCTTACCTCAAGATGAAAGGTATACTCTCACTCGTAATGGTGCCTACACAGTATCTCAAAGTTATCAAGCTCTACTAAATCCAGTCACGAAATTAAAAGAGGCATATTAAATTTGGAACTCTGTCATGCTCCTAAGACAGGGATTTATTACATGGATGGCATGTCAAAGGAGGCTACTCATTCGTGAGAGATTGCTAAAAATGAGCATTTCAGTGGAAGATCGAAATTGTTGTTTGTGTGATGAGAGGGTACTGGAGACACAACAACACTTGTTTACGGATTACAAGTGGATTAATGGTATGAAAATCATGATGTGTACATGGCTAGGGGTTTAATTACCAAGCAGATGAGTTTACGAAACAATTAAATGGATCAAAAGGAAGTGGAAGCAGTTTCAAAAGGAAGTTATCGCGGCAATCTGGGGTGCATTGGTCTACTACACCTAGATAGCAAGGAACAAGAGAGGTTTTACTCACCAAAATGTAAATGTTGAATTTGTTACTACACAAATACAAAAGGAACTGAGAGTAAGAATAGATATGTTTCAGAGGTCAAGGAAAACACATAAATGTCATAGTTTTATACAGCTAATTTGTAACTAGTTTTTCTGGAGATCTAGTGGTTTTAAGACACCCTTCCTAGAAGGTGGTTGACGAACTCTAGATGCTCATTAAGCTGTACTATTCTGTTTGTTATTGTAATATTTCACATGTGTTACCAAAACACAACAATATATATAACTAGTTGGACATATTACAGAAAGCACCCAACATCCACTTCAAAATAGATTTTTCTTCTGAAGTATACAGAACAATGCAAGAATCATATAGCGGTAGTGTATAAAACATCCTTTACCAATCACAAACTGAGCATCCAAATCACAGCAAACTATGGCATATTAACATTGGAATACTCATGATTCTAGACTATAAATACAACAAACTAGTAACTGTTAATTTATAGTCACTATAGGAGGCAACAATCTGCAGCTAACTTGTAGCAGGCAACTTACTAGGAGATAACAAACTTTATGCATGCCTCATTAAGATTAAGTTCATTTCGGACATTAACAGGCAAAACATATACCAACAGAAAACTAAATTGAGAGATATAATTTCAACCATTGAAAGCTTTAGCTTCAAACTCCAGAGAAAAGCATTAAACAAGACATACATCAAAATTTTACAGCACAACATATAGACTTCATAAAGGCCATCCAACTTCTCTTACATAGTTGTCATCTTTCATGAAGGCCATCCAACTTCTCTAACATAGTTTTCATCTTTCATAATGATTGTTCAACATAAAAGGAATCCAACTAAATATCATTTATTTTCATCTATCAATTAAGAGTGAAAGAAAGGTATACAAATAACATGCACATTAGAAGTTTCTTGTATAATAACATATGTAAATTTCACACCAGAAATAGATAAACATCTTACCTCAAAAGAAATCTAATTTTCTTCAGGTAATAGCCAAAATATCATCAAAGCTGTGAAAATACAGAATTAGACGAAGAACTGAAGGTTGTAACAATGATTGTTGACTTACTGTTTATTTTTTCTTCTTCAGAAAATGCAATCACTATTAACCATAAATATGTACATTATCAAGTGAAACCTTTTAACATAGGAATCAAAAAATGAAAGAACTCATCCACTGTATGGCAATCTGTCAAGTCGATTAGGACTTTGGATACGATGATAGGTTATCCACAAAGCATTACTTATAAACAAACAAGCATCCAACCTTAAAAGACTTCAAGACCAATAATAAGAAACTCAATATTGGAGAATTGTGTACCATTTAACCAACAATGCAATAGTCACAATATTCACAAAACCCGGCACAGAAAAAAATATATAGAGTTAGAGCTTCAAAAGACTTCGAATGTTTTTGCCTTCTTTTTTCTTCCAATTCAGCACTAACAAAAACTAGTCATACGTAATACACATATATATATATAGTAGATCTCAAAGAAATAGTTGCAGAGAAGCAATTCATTTATGCATTACGAGCTATAATACATCACTAATATAACATGATGAAGACCTTAGCCATGAGGTCTTTGAAACGTGGATCAATTTTTTGATAGCAACAGTTTTTAATAGGACAACAACTTCAATTGCTACCTAAAAGGGCCATAACAAGAACACTGACTATATTCACCTGAACCAGAATACTAACTATACATTTCTAAAGTGAGATACTGACTATACCTTCCTGTACCCATGCTATTACCGCTCAGTAAAGCACAGAAGCACTATGATACTTAAATCAACTTGCATTGATCTCAACTAAATCACCTACCAGTGCTTTTCCTTACATCTACAGGCCTTCTAACTAGACTAGCCTTGTTCTCATGATAGAAAATTGCACTCATGATATCAAGGTGACCACTGTGTGTTGGAAAAAGCATCCCAATTATTTTTGTCAAGCTTAACACTGATGGCAATGCACTTGAGAATTCTGGCAGAACTGGTATTGGGGCATCCTAAGAAATGCAAGGGGAGATATTATTTTTTCCTTTTCATCTTCTATGGGACAAGATTCTAATAACCATGCAGAAATTGAAGTACCTATATTTGGTTTGTCATGGTGTCTTCACATGGGGTACATCAAGGTAATTTTGGAAGTCGACTCAGAGCTCCTAACTAGGTTTTTCAACCAGTTATCACAGCCCACATGGTCCACCAGATAAATCATTCACAAACTCCATAATGTTATCAATAAAATCTATGCCTTTAAGTGCAATAATATCTATAGAGAGGGTAACTACACTGCAGATGCCTTATCAACACTCTGTCACCAGTGCAACACTCCTCATGTATACTTCACTAGACAGGAACTACCACATTAAGCTAAAGATTACTTTGACCTTGGCAAAATAGGCATGGCAAGCTTCAGAAGGAGGAAGAAAAAGAGAATTAAAAAACCTCCTTGAACTTCACCTCGTTGTCACTATATACTCCTCAGCTAGGCTATTTCTAGATTAATTTTAGCTTTTTTGAAGAGTCGCATAGCTTTTTGTTTTTGTTTTGCTTATTTTGTGAGGGGAATGTCTCCCTTATTTATGCATTCCTAAAACTATTGTAATGAGAGGAGTCCTCTCAATAGATGCATATTATCTAGGTTTCTTTAGTAGTATGGGGATTGAGTTAGTTATTCTTAGTAGGATGACCGACTCACAAGCCACTGTAGGATTTGAGGTAAGGTTTATGTCCCCTCTTTGTAATTTGAATTTATTATGAAATTATAAGGCCAGGGGGTGCTGCTCATCCCCTGACCCTCCCAAGGGTCCTTAAACTAAAAAAATGACTACGTATAGTAGTGAATGGTGCATTGATAATGATTTCAGAAAAGTGCATCTGAAACATGATTCTTTAATAATTTTTTGACATGATTAGCTTTCAACAGTCAAGACACTAGCAACCTCAACCGTAGAAACACTATTTAGATTTTGAAGATGGAAGACGTGGACATTATGTACTATTAAAGGAAGGCTACCAAGTTGCATACTTCATGGAAAAAATGCCATCTAATAGTACCTTCTATGACTTTTTCTTAAGATTTTCATTGGAATTAAACTTGGATATCAATGTAACAGATGATCGCCTCTGGCAGTATTTTTGAAACTGCCGGCAATTTTTTCATGTTAGACAAACCATCCACAATTCATGGGCTCTTAGTTCTTCAAACAAGAAACCTATTTCAAGGTAATCTGAACCAATGGAGTGGTTGTTATTAAGGCATTCAACATGATATGACGTTTATGGTTATGCCCAGCCAACTCGGGACCCATCCTTTAGTAAATCACAGTACATCATGAATAACACATATATAAATTTGAATATGAGTCTTAACTAATCTCTAAATCTGTAATTAGAATTAAATGATATTCATCATTGTAATTTTAACTAATCAATCTAAAGAAGCACTTGGGAATTTATAGTTATATTTAAAGAAATGTTGGTGAATACTTAGACAACTATATTGCACCCTATTATTGTGAATACGTAAAACTTATAAACAGTAAAACAGAGTCATTTTGAATTGAAACAAGGTTTTTCGATAGTCCTACTTCAACCTATAATTCCACAAGAACCAAATCAATCTTCCACATCTATGTTTTATACTACGAATTTCTAATAATTACTTGTAACCAAGGAGGCGAGTCATTCAATTACAATTCATATACATGTATATGTTTGCATTTCTTAAGTAAATGGCTCACAAAATCTCTACACCCAATATTTTTGTACTGACTGTATAAATGAAATCATTAACCTATTTAATGTTAAAAAGGAGGAAGAAGCAGTTACTTGAATACACAAGAAAAAAATACCATCAATATAACTTATGGAAGAAGCTAAATAACTCGATTAGAAGATGAATCCACCAGAAATTGTCTCAAAAAGTTGCGATGGAATTTGTTTCGAGCAGAGCAGCAACAAATCAATGAAAAAGAAGAAACCTACTGCGATGGAATTTGTTTCGATTAGAGCAGCAACAAATCGATGAAGAAGAAGAAACCTTTGTTGATTTAATGTAAGATTGACGTTGATATTAGGGTAGACAACAACAACACAACGAAGAGGAAACCACTATCGATCTAAGGGCAGAGTATTATGTTGAGATTAGGGTAGAGAATCGTTGAGATTAAGGTAGAGAACATTGAGTTTCAATGGTGAGTTGAAGAGTTTCAGTGGAGATCTTTTTTTTAGTAGTGAGCTGAAAAGATTATAAAAAAATAGTCTTTTTTCCTTTTAATACTAGTACTATTTTTTCTGTGCCAAATTTTTTTTGCTAAAACGAAAATTTTCATTTGGCGGAAAAATCTCCCGCTCAAACCCCAATGCCTCTAATTACATTTTGGGACTAGTTAGTAGGTTTTTTAGGGACCGGATTTAATACCTTCCCTATAAAATATATTAATAAGGACCGAAATATAATCTCGTCCCAATAGATATACTTTTAGAGACAAGAATATAGACTCGTCCTTAAATGTTGGTCTTAATTAAGGCTTTTTCCTGTAGTGCGATATGGTCACTAAGAATATGTAGTTATGTCATTTGGACTAACCAATGCTCCTGCAAGTTTCATGGATTTGATAAATAGGGTGTTCAAGCAGTATTTGGACTTGTTTGTTATCGTCTTTATTGATGATATCCTCATTAAATCTAGGAAGGAGGAAGAACATGTGACCTATTTAAGAGTTGTCCTACAAACTCTCAAAGATCGCCAGTTATTCACTAAGCTTAGAAAATGTGAGTTTTGGTTACAATCGGTTGCTTTTCTTGGTCATATAGTATCTAGTGAAGGGTACTGAGTGGATTCTTAAAAAATAGAGGCAGTAAACCAATGGCCCAGACCTACTAATGAGTTTGAGATTTGTACTTATTTGGAGCTTTGTTTATACATATTTAGTGTCCTCAAATGCTTAATTTGTGCCATAATAACAAGCAAAAAGGAATAACACAAGTTGAAAAAGGGGAGATAAGAAAGCCTGAACATCCCCAAGAGAACCACCTAATTTTATAGAACATTGTGCCTAAAATGGCAAAAACATAGGCGAACTGTGTTCTCTATTGGCGAATTACCGACTACATCGGTGATGGAATATTATACCACCGAACGCACTGATCAAGACCAAGACAAAGTCGATTTGGCAAGCTAAAGGACCAAAAGGCGCATCATTGAATTGATCGGTGATCCCTATCTATATCACCTAAAGTTACAGTGTTTGAATGAGGAAAAGGTGAAGAAGAAATGAGTGATGGACTAGAACAATCGGTGAGTCACCGACTGGTTATCGAAGCCCCACTTTCCTCACCGATCAACCCCAAAAAGCAATATCTCAGATAAGTATAAATTAAATTTTGGAAGAGAGAGAAGGCATTCAGTCATTGTGGAACAAAATAGAGAGAACAAAAACATTATTCTTGTTGATTTTAAGCAATTTTGGCAAGAGATTTCAATTGGGTATTGTAATAGAAAATATATTATTCATCTTAGAACTTCGATTTTCAATACCCAGATATGGTGCATGTATTAGGTATTGAATTTCTTTTGTTTATTATGATTATATAAAACCCCAATCTTGGGGGTTTGACAATGTGATTACTTGTTGAATTTGGCTTGATGGGTGTTAGTTATTACCAATGTTAGTGCTAATCATAAATGAGTCTGACTTATCGATGTGGTTTACCTACTTTATTGCATTATTATTTCAATATAATTTAATGTTTTATGCTTGCTTGAGAAAGAAGTGTAAAACTAAAGTGATAAGTTGACACTCATAATTAGTGGGTCATAATGGATTTTGCTCGAGAGAGTGTATCCTAAGACTCATGCTAGTTATTCATCTCGAGGGAGTGGATGTGGTGAGGTTGTGGAATGGTCTTTATGTTTAAAGCATTGATGTTCGAGAGTAATCAATTGAAATGGGTAATTGTTTGAGAGAAAAGTACCTCACCTAAAGTTCATCCTACCCATGAAGAGTTAGTGCTTTTGGTTTGCAATTTGCACCTATTGAGTTAGATTTAGCAATTGGATGGTCAATCCCCCAAGTACTTTTCTCCTATTTGATGGCTCTTAATTACTAGTTGAGGTTGTTTTCGGATCTAAGAACCCTTCACCCCAATATTTTTGTCACCCTTTAAATTTCAGTAATAATTTTCGAAATTCTCTAGTCTTTTAGCTACAAAAATCACTGTTGTAACTTCATATTTGAATTCAATACATAACTACTCTCTATGGGATCGACCCCAACTCTTCTATTGGGTTTATACTACTTAATGATCATCTACACCTAGTATCATATAAGGTGTATTTGTTATGTTAATCAAAATGGCATTGCTGCCGGGGAGTAGTGTTGTTTAGAATTCTCTTATCGAAGTTTGATTTGTGATTTTATTGGATGAAGTAGAAGTGACTTGATTTGTTTTGTGTTTGTGTTGGTTGTGTTGAACACGAGAGGAAATGAGTGAGGCAGAGATTAACGGTAGCTAAGTAGACCACCAAGGTGATAATGACGATAGTAATAGTGTGCATAACCTAATCCAATTGAATGGGATTGCTACAATCTGTCTACTATCAACTGAAGAGCCTGTTATATTCCATGTCATTAGCACAACTCTCCATCTCCTGCAAATGAAGGGACTTTATGGTGGGTTAATTCATGAAGACCCACATGAGCATATGCGGAATTTTATAAAGGTTTGTGGTCCGTTCTAATTCAAGAACGTATCACAAGAATCAGTCTGTCTCAGATTATTCCCATTATCTCTGACGGGTCAGGCTGGCTAATGGCTGGCTTAGTTACCAAAGAATTCCATCACATCTTGGGATGAACTTACAACGACATTAAATGTGAGGTTTTTTCCACAATCGAGGGTGATGAAACTAAGAGAGAACATTCAAGGTTTAAAGTAACTTGAAGGTGAACCTATCCATGAAACGTGGTTGAGGTTCAAGAAGCAACTACTTCAATGCCCGACCCACGAACTTCCAAACAATGTGCTACTCCAATACTTTTACCAAAGTCTTGACTCGGTAAATAAATGAGTAGTTGATCAATTGGTTCGAGGTGGAATAATGTTGCAATCATTTGAGGTGGTTTCATTTCTTCTTGATGACATGATGAAAATAAATCAGGCATGGTACGCTCAAGAAGATCAAGTTTCATCTTTTTTCTTTAGAATGACTTAAGAGCAGCTTGATAAAGAAAGAGAGGGATGAGAACATCACCAAGATGTTATCCCAAATGGAGCTCCTACAAGCACAAGTGTTAGAAAATGTGGGCAATCCCAAAGGAGAAAGATGAATTTTCAGAGTTGAGGAGGAATCTTCCTAGGGCTATTCAAAGCCGGGGGAGAATCAAGGTTGCAACTCTCACAAATTTGAGAAGGGTTTTCACCCACGCTACCTGCAGTGGGGTGGGAATCAAGGTTGGAACTCTCACGAAGAAGAAGAGCGGAGAAGATAATATCAAGAACGGGCTGAGAAAAGTGATCCTTGCAAAATAGAGAATGACCAAGAAGAGGATCACACTCAATAGAGTGAGAGGCCAAAGTCAAAAGAGAGTGCAAGTAGTCTCCGAGTTAATGATTTGCTGTCTAGCATCCTTGACAAAGTTGAGGGCTCGGATGGCTTGCTAAAAAGGCTGAAAGCCAATTTCTCATAATTAAACAATATAGTGAACTCTCATGCTGATGCTATCAAGCTACCTGAAGGTCAGTTGAGTCAACTTTCGGCACAATTGGATCCAAAATTAATGGGGGGACGACGAGAACAGACACATAACAACTTTGGTAGAGGATGGTGATAAAGATCTGGCTGTGGTTACTCGTAGTAGAAAGGTAGCGGTAGGTTATATGAAAGGTGATGATAAAGCACAAGCTCATGAAGAAGACAAAGGTATTGAGGAAGAAGAGATACTCATCAAACAAAGTGTTGCCAAAGAGTTACAAAAAGAAGTAAGAAAAAGCACTCATATATCAAAATTGGTGCAACCTTTCCCCAAAATACCTCCTCTATTTCCCCAACGCCTCAAGAAGAAAAATGAGGATGAAAAGTTCAAGAATTTCTTATTGGTGTTCAAGACATTATCTATTAATCTCCCTTTAGTTGAGGCATTGTTGGAGATGTCGGGTTATGCAAAGTTTATGAAGGAGTTAGTCACAAAGAAAAGAAGCTTGGACTTCAAAACAAATGAAGTCCCTCATAGTTGTAATGCAATTATGACTAATGAGATGATTAAAAAGAAAGAAGATCTTGAAGCGTTCACCATCCCTTGCACTATCCATATACTCCAATTTGCCAAGGCCCTATATGTTTTAGGAGCAAGTATAAATCTAAGGCCATACGCAATCTATAAAGAACTTGGGTTGGGTGAACCAAAATCCACAACAATGAGTCTTTTGATGGCAGGCCGATCGATCAAACACCCCTTAGGGATACTCTATGACATCTTGGTAAAAGTTGACCGATTCATTTTTCTGGCTGATTTTGCCATTTTTGATTGTGCGATTGATACTGAAATACCCATTAATTTAGGGAGACCATTCTTAGCAACCGGGAGAGTGTTGGTGGATGTTGAAAGTGGAGAATAGAAGTTCCGGAAGAACAAAGATGAGGTCACCTTTAATGTGTGTAAGTCAATGAAACACCCAAGCGATATTCATGTGGTTTCACCTATTGATGTAATTTATAAAACAGTGGGTAGTGTGAGCCATTTGATGTGTTTGAGTGAACCACTTGAGGTTGTGCTTGCAAACTATGATGAGTCCGAAGTCAAAGTTTACGATGAGGTTGTAGCTACCCTTTTGGGTTTGGGGGAATATTCAGAGACTCCATTAGAGCTGGATATTGATCTGAAAAATTGAGAAAGTCCTCCCGTAAAGCCATCAATGGAGGAACCACCTAAGCTTAGGTTGAAAGTGCTCCCTTCCCATCTTCGATATGCATTCTTGGGGGTGAATAACACCTTACCCGTAATCATTGCTACTGATTTTATTGAATGTAAAGTCAAGTTGCTTATTGATGTTTTGAGAAGATACATCAAAGCTATTGGATAGACTATCGCTGACATTGTGGGCATTCCACCTGACATTTGTACTCACATAATTTAGATTGATAGCGAATGTAAACTGAGTGTTGAGCATCAAATGAGATTGAACCCACTGATGCAAGAGGTGGTAAAAAAAAGATAATAAAGTTGTTTGATGCAGGTGTGATTTACCTTATTGCTGATAGCAAGTAGGTGACTCCAGTACAATGTGTACCGAAAAGGGAGGAATCACAGTAGCACCAATTGAAAGGGGGAGCTTGTGTCTATGGGACCGGTAATTGGATGGTGAGTATGCATGGAATACTGGAGGTTGAACTCGTGGACCTAAAAAGATCACTATCCCATGCCTTTTATTGATCAAATGCTTGATCGACTTTCAGAAAGAGGATGGTATTGCTTTTTAGATGGGTACTCTGATATAATCAAATCTCCATAGCTCTGGAAGACCAAGAGAAAACCATTTTTGCTTGCCCGTATGGGACATTTGCTTTCAAAAGACTGTCGTTTAGGTTATGCAATGCCCCATCAACATTTCAACGTTGCATGCTATCTGTTTTTGCTGATATGTTAGAAGATTCGATGGAAGTCTTAATGGATGACTTCTCAGTTGTGGATGACACTTTTGAAGCATGTTTGGCACACTTGGGGGCAGGTCCTTGAAAGATGTGTGGAGTCAAACTTGGTCCTAAATTGGGAGAAATGCCACTTCATGGTTAGGGAAGGTATAGTTCTTTGTCACAGAGTATCACAAAAAGCCTGGAAGTTGATAAAGCAAAGATCGAGGTAATTGAAAAGCTACCACCACCAATCTCGGTGAAGGTATTTGTAGTTTTTTGGGCCATGTCAGCTTTTACTGGAGGTTCATCAAATACTTTTCAATAATTGCACACCTTTTGTGCAAGCTCTTAGAGAAGGAAGTAAAATTCAACTTTGATGACGCATGTATGGCAACTTTCAAGTGTTTGAAAGAGAAATTGATTTCCACCCTGGTTATCATTAGTCCCGATTGGTCAGCATCGTTCAAAATGATGTGTGAGGCAAGTGGTACAACATTAGGTGTCATGTTGGGAAAAAATGCAGCAAGCTATTCCATTCTATTTAGTACGCAAGCAAAACTCTGAATAGTGCTCAGCGTAATTATATATTTACAGAGCAAGAATTACTTGCGGTGGTATATGCATTTGAGAAATTTTGGGCTTACTTTCTAGACACCAAAGTGGTTGTACACACCTGATCACGCTGATCTGCTTTTTCTTTATGGCGAAAAACAATGCCAAGCCAAGATTGATAAGGTGGATGCTATTGTTGGAAGAATTTGATTTTGAAGTCAAAGACAGAAGAGGTTGAAAAAATCAGGTGGCTGACCACTTATCAAGGATAGAAGGCAAGGAAAATGATGATCTGGAGGTGGACATAAATGATACCTTCCCTGATGAACAGGTATTCACGGTAATTCTACAACAAACTCCTTGGTATATTGATTTTGCTAACTATGTAGTATGTGGATTAATACCGGAAGAACTGAACTTCTATCAACAAAAGAGGTTCTTGTTTAATGTCAAGAAATACTTTTGGGATGAACCATACTTATTTAGAGAGATTCAGAGAGTCTGCAGACCATATCATTAGGAGATGTGTGCATGAAGAGGAATTGAGTGATATTCTCCATGCTTGTCATACTTGACCAGTTGGTGGTCATCATAGTGGAGTTCATACAGCTGCTAAAATCCTTCAAAGTGGTTACTACTGGCAATCCCTTTACAATGATGCTCATGAATATTTTAAGAAGCGTGTATAATGTCAAACACAAGGTGGAGTGTCAAGAAGACATGAGCTCCCTCTAAAACCTATTTTGGAAGTTGAGTTATTCGATGTTTGGGTAATATATTTCATTGGTCCATTTGTGAGTTCGTTTGGTAATAAATACATTTTGGTGGCAATAGATTATGTTTCTAAATTGGTTGAAGTTGTAGCACTACCAAACAATGAAGGGAAAAGTGTTGTTCAATTCTTAAAACGCTACATCTTTGCTAGGTTCGGCACCCCTCGGGCTATTATTAGTGATGTTGGATCCATTTCTGCTATATGCTTTGTGCATCTGCGTTGAGCAAATACGGGGTGCAACATAAAGTAGCAACACATATCATCCTCAAAAGAGCGGCCAAATGGAAGTCAGTTTCGAATTGGGAGATCATGAGTATCTTGGCTAAGACTGTTAATGCAAATAGGACTGATTGGTCTCGAAAGATGGATGATGCTCTGTGGGAATATCACACTACCTATAAGACACCAATTATTATGTCTCTTTATTAGCTAGATTTTGGGAAATCTTGCCATTTATCGGTTGAACTGGAACACAAAGCATTATGGGCATTAAAGGCTCTTAATCTGGACTAGGCCAAGACTTCAAAAGGAAGAGTAGACCAACAAAATGAATTTGATGAATTCATGTTTAGGGCATACGAAAGTTCAGCCCTCTACAAAGAAAAAAATAAAGAAGTGGCATGATTCTAAAATCCTTAGGAGAGAGTTCTGAGTTAGAGATTGGGTGTTGATATATAATTCTCGACTGAGAATCTTTCTAAGAAAGCTCAAATTGAAATGATCAGGCCCATTTAAAGTAATACGGGTGTTTACAAATGGAGCCGTTGAAGTCAAAGGCAAAGAGGGCCCTACCTTCAAGGTGAATGGGCAACGCTTGAAGTTGTATTTAAGAGAATGCCATGAAATTTCTGTGATTGAAGTGGTGTATTTGGAAGATGCTTGAAAGCATTTCCATGTCGTGCAACGACGTTAAATAAGGTTCTTCTTGGGAAACAACCCAAGTGTTAGTTGTTTTGATTAATGCGTGTTGAATGTGCAGGTGTAGGTGATTTTGCGAGGCTAAGACCCGTTAGGCGGTACACCAAATAAGCTCGGCGATCACATAGTTTATCGCCTTTATGGCGTCAATAGTTGGCTGAGACACTAGAACATTAGGTGGGATACATGCCCATTCGTTTCTTCACTGAGTTGATTAGGCGACCCGACTTTCTTCGCCCTTTTGCACCAGCTCTGATAGCCTGGAGTCTTAGATCTTTTGACGAGGTCTCACATGCATTAGGAAATATGTTGATGTGATTCGGCGGACTTGCTCTTCTCTGCCTTCCTGCCCCAAAATGGAACGGTTGCATACAAGAAAATTTTGTGATCTCCAGCAAGTTTGGCGAATCGCCGAATGGTTCGGCGATTGCAGCAACCCATCACCAAATGGGTGCGTAGTGAAGATTATTTGTTTCCCTACTCTGTTTGTTTGAGTTCCAGTACTTTATTTTTATTTTTGTTAATGTTTGTTCTCTACTCACATTGGGGACAATGTTGGATACTTTTGGTTGGGGTGGTAGGAGTCTGATTGTTAAATCTTTTGTTATCTCGAAAGTAATTCAAGTATCGATTATGATCAATACCAAAAACTTGAATAGTGCTCGTAATTACGATGAGACAAAATGAAGTTGCATAGACAATGTGTGTACTTTTTCCATCTCGTTGTAACGAGCCGATTATCGAATAAGTCTATTGTGATGAACATTGCACTCTAGCTAAAAAGTGTGGGGTCTTGTTTAATTTTGGTGTTAATGTCGTGTGCAATGAGATAAATTTGAACATTGTGTGTGAGAACACCTAGAATTTTTCCCGTTGGTCCGGTTGACTAAGTGATGCAAGCTCTTGAAATGATCTTAGGCAAAAATTCTGAAGACTAAATAATTTGACAATATACCTCTTTTGTGGCCAACCTTGTGAGATGTGTGAACGTTGCTTGAACCCTCTTGAGCCTTAGCCTTTTCACGGAAGAACCTTGCTTGAACTTGCAATTGAAGCAAGTATTGTGAACTTGAGCATCATTGAATCTTTGAGTGCATACTTGGTCGTTACATGAATAAGTTGAGTCTTGTTGTGTGCATTCATGTTGAGTCTTATGTAGCACTATTTGAGACATCGTTCTTGAACTACTGAATTTGAATTTTACTTGAGGATTAGTAAGAGTTTAAGTTGGAGGTGTTGATGAGTCTGAGATTTGGAGTCATTTGGAGCTTTGTTGATATAGATTTAGTGTCCTCAAATGCTTTATTTGTGCCATAAACTGATGCTAAATCTTTGATTTTCAAGTATATGGATTGAGGAACAAAGCAAGGACACTAACAGGCAAAAAGGAACAACACAAGCTGAAAAGGAGAAGATAAGAAATCCTGAAGATCATCAAGAGAACTCGGCGAATCACTGAGTTGCCCCTAGACCACCTAATTTTAAAGAACATTGAGCCTGAATCGGGTAAAATTTAGGAGAACTGCCTTCTCTATTAGCGAAGGAAAATTGTAGCGCCAAACACACTGATCAGGACCAAGACGAAGTTGAATTGGCAAGCTAAAGGACTAAAAGGCGCATCGTGGAAGTGATCGGTGATCCCTATCTAGATCGCCTAAAGTTACAGTGTCTGAATGAGGAAAAGGTGAAGAAGAAAGGGGCAATGGACTAGAACAATCGGTGAAGCCCGCCTTTCTTCATCGATCAACCTCAAAAAGCAATATCTCAGATCAGTATAAATTAACTTTTGGAAGAGAGAGTAGACATTCAGTCATTGTGGAACAAAAACATTATTCTTGTTGATTTTAAGAAATTTTGGTAAGAGATTTCAATTGAGTATTGTAATAGAAAAGATATTATTCATCTTAGAACTTCGATTTTCAATACCCAGCTATGAACATGTATTAGGTACTAAATTTCTTTCATTTATGATGATTAGCTAAAACCTCAATCTTGAGGGTTTGACAATGTGATTAATTGTTGAATTTGGCTTGATGAGTGTTAGTTATTACCAATGTTAGTGCTAATCCTAAGTGGGTCTGACTTATCGTTGTGGTTTAAATACTCTTTTGCATGATTAGTTCAATATATATTAGTGTTTTATGCTTGCTTGAGAAAGAAGTGTAAAGCTAAAGTGATAAGTTGGCACTCACAGTTGTTGACACCCAATTTTGACCCTCCCCGATAAGAATTAATTCACAAGCTTCTTAATTTCCAAACGATTTAGAATAATTAGTTTTATAAAATTCAAATACTTTGCAAAGTCATCTTAAGTGATTTTGATCGATTTTCATAATTTATAAATAATATATATTTCATATTGTTTTATAGATATAATTGGTATATTTCACAAATATATGAAAATCATCTCAAAAAGATTTTATTTTAAATATTCTATTAAAAATTAGTTTAGTTTAAATTATAGTTAATTTTTAAAATTAATTAGTTTATAATTAAGTCGATTATTTTATTTTGTTAAAATTTAATAAGCTCGTTAATTAATTTACATTAATTCGTTTAGTTATTAGTCAAATCCCCCTAAACCCATTTGAGACAAAACCATTTTGGGCCCTCCTCTTATGACCTTTCCAGCAGCCCATCAGCTTTCTAAACATTCCCAGCCCACTCCCTTAAATTCCATCATTCCCAGCCCACATACAATACGTACATACAACAATTCCAAACAAACAGAAACAGTCTAGCGAACTCCTAGCCCAAAACACTCCAACCCACTTCTTTTCCCCTTGACGCGGCCCATTTACGTTCAAAAAGAAACCCAGAACCTTCACGTTTCAGCTCTAACGTTCCCTAACAGCAATACACGGCAGCAGCTCATAAATACACAACCAAAAAATTCCGTCAAACTACACGAAAAAGAAGCAGCAGAGAGGCAGTGCTGTAAAATTTTGTCTTCTTCTCCAACGTCTCTCTCCAACTCATACATTTCCAGCAAGCAGCAGGCACGCGGCTGTCCCAATTTCCTCTTCCGAAATGGGATGAAAGCTTCAGAAAAAGAGAGTTTAGCTTGAATGGTGAAAGATTGGGAGTTTGAATTCGAAATGGGCCTCAACTCCTGTGTCCAATTTCTATCCGTTTTCCCCCACTCCGAACCCTAATTTCCATTCTATAAATAACCCATTATTATTCATTGTGTGGGGGAGATTTTTGGGGTTGGAAATTTTTGCGTCAGAGAAAAATAGTTAGAGAAAATAGCTAAAATTCTAGAGAAAACACGGTTTTGCTCGAGTCTTTTGGCTTGCTTATTTGTTCACCGGAATCTCTCGGAGTCGTCAGAAGTCGCTGCCCATTCTAGCTTGTAGTCGTCCCTGTTCCACTCTCCTGAGAAAGGTATCATCGCTTCCTTTTTTATTTCGTTTTCAATGTGGCGTGTTATGTGTATTCGGTACCGGTTTTTCTTGTGTGTCTTTGGACAACAAGCTCGAATTCAGAATTAATAAGCTTTGCTTTTGACTCATGTCGGCTATGTTGTCTACATCTATACACTCTGAATATGTTGGCTACGTTGTTTTGTCCCCTCTACTACTCCCTTGTACTCCTAGCTGCTCCTTTAGTTTAGTCATCAAGCCGCTCCACTCGTCTTTGTTTCATTTTCTGACCACCATAAATCTGTAACGTTGGTTTAATCTTTGACGTCTTGCCCTTCTTTCTTTCACCACAAGTTGATTGAATGAATCAAGAGTCAATATTTCTAGTTCGTTGGACGTCTTTACATTTGCCATTTTGGATGCTTTAGTTGATTGTCTTAACACTTTGATTTGGAATGTTGCTTTCTGTCAAGATTCATATTTGGTTGAGTCTTATTTGGGAAAGTTTATAGCTTTAAAGTTTTAGTTCTAATTCATTCTTGTTCGCCTTTAAATGTATGACTCGGTAATGTGAAAACTATGCAGAAGTTTACCATAGTTACTTGTATACACATGCCTGCTCTCTTCCTTTATTTGAAAGTTCTAAAAAATGATAAAGATCTCTTTTTATTCATATCTAAATGTCTGCACAACAGTAGTATTTTTGTTAATTTGGGTTATTGATTGGTTCATAGCCTAGGGTTTAAGTTCATTCTGTTAATATATGGGTTTGTTTTTCCTTTGCTTAGTTTCATATTATATTTTAAAAGTCTTAAGGACACCAACTCCAATAGATTATTCCCTCCTTGATCAATAGTTGTTTCTTTATGGTTACTGCTAGTTTAATAGTTTAGTTACAATCATCGTCCGACATTTTGCCTCATCGTGTGAGGTTAGTTCAATTTCAAGAAAGGATTTTTCTTAAAGGTCATATGCTTTTTTTTGTTTGTCTTTGGTAATACATGTAGTGAACTATTCACCTATATTTTTTGCTCTATTTTTTATATCATGTACTTTTTTTCTTTTTCTTATCATATAAGTGTAGATATAGTTTGGCACTAATTTCCATTTTTGTTTTTGTTTTTTATTTATTTATGTGAATCTCCTATTTTCGAGCCTTCGAAGGCTCCTCCTTTTGCATTTCATGGATTGGGCCTTACAGGCCCAATACCTCCGTTTATCGAGTCCAAAAATAGACGACAAACAAGTCACAAGCAGTACAGGGCAGAAAAACAAGCTTTCAGATTCTGGAAAAGCCCAAGGAAAAGGCTGTATACTTGTTGTATACAGTGGTATACACTAGTGTACATGAAGAATTTTAATATACAGGTCCAAAAAATTAGTACAGGTGATCGAAGAGCTGAATTAGGCTGCATACATTCAGTATACAGCCCAATATACACAAAAATGGGTTGAAATACAAGCCGTATACAGCCGTATACGTTTGATGTATACACAGATTTAAGTGTGGAAAAGGAGACAGCAACAGGCCCAAAAGGCCCAAATTATTTTCTCTTTCTCTCTATCATTTTGATTGTATTTACTTTTGTTTGCTTTACCTCTAACCTTTTATTTGATTTGGTTTAATTTAATTAAATTCCCAAAGATGGCCATTTCTCATTACTTTTACATACTTAGATTAAAATAGTTATATTTTTATACTGTGCTTAGAAAAACCCCCATTTTAGTCCCATTTCCCTTAAGATAATTAAAATGATGATAATAATAATAGTAATAAAATAATAATAATAGTAATAAATAAATGAGTTCATTTACTTAGTTAAAAAAAAAAAATTAAAAAAAAGTAAGTCAAAGTTGTGTGTTCTTTACTTAGTTAAATTTTAAAAATATTTAGTTAAAA